>JBBIGA010000032.1:497973-509442 GCA_037576975.1 Alestes dentex | reverse complement strand
TCGGCATTGGTATCGGCCGATCACCTAGACAAAAAATCGGTACTTGGTATCGGTGGCAAAAATCCTGATCGGAGCATAATTGCAGGGAACAGGTCAGTCTCCCTCTGACCTGTTCCCTGCAGTTTGACCCACTGTGTCTGCGTATCCTTGATCTAGTGGAAAGTAAATATCAGTTGAGACCTTTTATGAACATTACAAACAGAAAATGTTTAGAATTGTCCTGAAGTTGTCCGTTACATAAAAGCTTTTGAAGGTTTCTATAATGTAAATATCTTTTATATGTTGTATAAAGGTAAACAGCAGTTATCTCATGAGTCATTTCTCTAGAGACATTTACAATTCTCATGCAAACCTGTAGCAGATAACAGGAAGTTCAAAAATCGCAACATGTATCACCATAACCGATCTTTGTTGTTGAGAAACCAAACATAAGCAGAAATTGAAAAAAAAAAAGAGCGATGTTTACTATTGAATATTTCAAATAAAATTTAGTCAGATTTCTCATGGTGTTTGTGGATGTGTTTTAATTACTCATTTGATGTTGTCAGCTATTTGTTGCTTTGAAATGTGATTCAGGTAGCCTTCTTTTAAAGTATTGTTCTTTGCTCACATGTATTCTTTATATTTGCTCACATCACTGTTCACATTTTTTTCTGAAAAACCAGATTGAAATGTCTTGTTTATAAGAATGTCTTGTCAAAATACACACTCACCATTATATTTAACCTGTCAGACTGCTTGTAGTACACAATATTTTGTAATTTGTTGATGTGATCATTTGTTTTCTGCAGTATTTCAAAGACTAAAATCGAGGCAACAGTTCACAGACAATGTATGTGCACATATACACTTACTTAATGTCCTTTTATTGCTCCTTTTTTGTAGAGGAGCCAAAGTATGGACATTCTCCAAACCGCTCAAAATAAGTTGAAGGATTTGGTACAATACTTGTTTGATCCACCCCTCACAGTCTGTGGGACCGTTTAAATTGTCATCACTCCACCCAGTTATTGAGCTCTTTTGTGTCTTGCGTAACCAGACAATATATTGTGCCTGTCATTTCAGTCTCTCAAATGCTAAACAGGTTTCACATCTTAGTTTGTACTTGTGGAATAGTGAAATAAGCTACCTGAGTGATTTGAACGAGGGCTTAAATGTATCAGAACCAATGTATAATTTTAATATTGTGGAATTCATCCTTGAGGATTAGCATTAGAGCATAGTATTTAAACAGGTCATGTCACGCTGATGAACCACTTCATTAGGGACACCCATTTTGTATCTTCATTTACCATATAAATGCACTTTAGTTCACATTTACAGACTGTAGTACATCTGTCTCTTTACATCAGTTGACCCTTATTCTCATTTTTTAAAAGTTAGTCCATCTTACAAATGAAAAATTATTGATGGTTCCTCTGATGCTGCGCAGTTTGTGTTAGTTATTCTCTAGTCCTTCATTGGTGGCCAGTTTCTAACCAAAGGATGGGTGTCTTTGGTTGGTAGGCTATTCTCAGGCCAAGAATGGCATTAGGTTATTTTGTGAATGATCCACTTTATGAGGCACACATATTACTATTTTAATACAATTTCAGTATCAGGGCTCAGAATTATCCAGGGCCCAAATAGTGCTTGCTCACTGATGGTCCTGTGGTGAACAGGGTAAAGGAAGCTAACAAATGTTACAGAGAAACAGATGGATTACAGTCTGTAATTGTAAACTATAAAGTGTACATATATGGTAAGTGGAGTTGATAAAATGGATAAAGAGTTTTGATACAACACTGGTGTATCAATGTGACTCTTCAGTGTAAGTGTGTTGTGTGGTCTGTCAAATATTGCCTAACCGATTTTCATGCCTAAAAGGCTTCAGTATCTCTAGGTATTGTAAAGCTTGTGAATAGACCATCATGAGGCTGTTTGTTTTTGAACATCTTACAGTGAAGTATTACTGGACATTTACCTCTTGTTGTGTACTTTACAGAACAAATGTTGTCATGAACTATTCAGAAATTGAATCTAAAGTTCGAGAAGCCACAAATGATGATCCATGGGGACCCTCAGGCCAGTTAATGGGAGAGATAGCCAAGTAAGTTTGAGGGATTTTGATGGTTGCACACTTCTGACTGCTGGATTGAATTAATATTTTGTGTTTGTTTTGAAACCCTCAAATAAGCTTTGTGCTTCATTATCTAAAAAGTTTCTCTGCTATACTGTTTTTGTTACCCCACAGAGCCACATTCATGTATGAGCAGTTTCCAGAAGTGATGAACATGCTGTGGTACCGAATGCTGAAGGACAACAAGAAAAACTGGCGGAGAGTTTACAAGGTAAACATTGTAATGATGTTTGGAAAGTACAGACATGCTGGACAATATGTTTGTTTTGATAAAGGAAATTGTGATGGCAGATGTGAATAGTTACTTTTTTTTGTGGTGTTCACTGAACAGTCATTGCTGCTGCTGGCTTACCTGGTCCGAAATGGATCAGAACGGGTGGTCACCAGTGCAAGAGAACACCTCTATGACCTGCGCTCCATAGAGAGCTATCATTTCATAGGTAAGTCAGCAGTACTGAGTGAGTATTGCTCAGTACATGTTGCTCAGTGATAAGAATACTGTTTCAGTTCTATACATTTTTCATGCAGCATGTACAGTATATTCTGTACTTATGCTTCCCAGTGGTGTAGTGTCAAAGCAAGCACTCAAATGTCAAGTCTGGGAGACAGTGGAGTGAGACGTTGGTCTCAGTGTTGCAGCATTGATAAAGGTTTACCCAGGACCCCCACACTGCTTTCCTGCCTAACCAGTCACCATGGTGTCAGCTCAGTGTCCCAAGTGCATTTAAATCCGTTGGAGAAATTTCAGCTTTAGGCTCTGGATGTGTTTATCTGTCTACATATGTGTTTTAACGAAATTTTGTCTTATGTGCATGTAGAGGTAGGTCTTTAGGTTTCTGGACAGCTGCATAGTGTAGTCATTAATGTCATTTGTTTTACTGCTGTTTGGCAGATGAAAATGGAAAGGACCAAGGTATTAATGTACGGCAAAAGGTAAAAGAGATGGTGGAGTTTGTGCAAGATGATGACAGGCTAAGAGAAGAGAGGAAGAAGGCCAAGAAAAACCGCGACAAATACATTGGTGTGTCCTCTGATAGCATGGGTGGCTTCAGATACGGTGAGTCCTGTGCTCAGAAATGCCTAATCCTCCTTTTTTTCGTTCTTATCCTAATGCTCAGCAGTGATTCTGTCCTCACATCTGTATCTCAAAACATTCTTGGATGTGCTGAGAATGGAGAGTTGTTTATCATTTCGTCTTCCATGGGGTTCCTCTGTCTCCTTTCTTCGATTCTCACTCCCTCCCAGGAGATTTGCCCTGCAGATGGCTGAGCTATGGGTTTATTTTGAAATCCAGTAGGACTCTTTTCTTCTCACCACATGGCGGTGTAGATTAGATATTTGAATATTAAATGAACATTAAATGGCTTTGTTTCAGATCTGTGTACTATCAGTTTTAAAAAGGTCTGAAAGTTCTTTGCTGTTTCATTCATTTGGAGAGCAGCAGAACTCATTGGTGATCGAAAACATTTAAGCATCGTATGATCGCTCCTCCCTCATTGCATCTGAACTTCAAATGTAGTTTTATACCCTAATCTCCTTCTATGTTTCTGTGATGTGTTAGCAAAACTAATCATACAGCTTTTAGCCTGGTCATTTCACTCACCAAACTGTTTCATAATGATTTCATTTGAACAGGATAGGGGTATTAAATAACAGTTTAATGTCCTTCATTAATTTAAAAATGAGAAAGTAAAATATTCCAGGTTTATTGAAATCACATGTCTGTACCTCAAAAAAAGGACATTTTAAATTCTTTTTTAAAATATTGATAATCCTGGGTTTAGAACTTCCTACATCTCTAGTAGTTTGTGGGCTAAAACCTATATATTTGAGCTCTGCCCAAAACCCTTGTATGCTTGATTTGAGCAGTAGTTAGTGGTCCAAATGACCATACCAAAATGTCTCAGTAATTGCAGTTTAGCGCCATAATATATTTGTCAGTGAAACAAGCTGATAGGATATAAATCTTTCTAATTTCTTTCTACTCAAGCAGGAGACAAATATGATTCTCACTCAAAGTGGGATGATGACTGGGACAACAGTAAAGGGGCTTTCCCCTTTAGTGAGAAACTGGGAGAGATCAGTGACAAGATTGGCAGTACCATTGACGACACCATCAACAAGTTCCGCAAGAAAGACAGAGATGACTCGCCAGACAGATTCAGGTTAGAGCCCTGGGCCATTTCACTCCCTCCCCTTCTCTCAAGTCATACAATCTAGGAGTAACTTCAGAAACCATTTCTTTGTCTCCAGTAAACACCTAAGCAAAACAGATACAGGATAAACTTAGGCTAAGGTATACTGGGCTTCGAATACTTCTGTTTCTCACATAACTTAAAGGGGACATATTATGCAAAATTCACTTTTTGCATCCTTTTGTGTTTCCATTTGGGTCTCTACTGCTCCTATAAACACTCCAAACGCGAAAAAACAACCATCCATTTTCTGTAATTTTGGTATCAGGGATCATATGCTTATATGAGCCGTTTGGATGGCTCCAATATCCTGATGTCAGGATAAGGAAATTTGCATAGAACCACCCCTCATCTGTGGAGCCCCCACCCACTAGATTAGTTGAAGATCTGCCATTTTTGTCTGCTGGTTTTACGAGCATGCATAAGACGCCGAGCTCTATGGCTACAGGCAAAGGCAAGTCACACGTGAAGTGTTGTGTTCAGCTTGCTCTGGGTCGAACATATAGGGCTGTTTTCTGCCATTTTCACGTGTGGTAAATGTGCAGCGTAAGCATGGGATGGGTGCGGCGTGGCCAGCAACGGCTTATTTGCATAAAAGTGACAGAGCCCTTAAACGGTTTATTTTGAAAGGAACTGAAACTGTCAAGAATAGAGCTGGTGAGATTAATGTAAGAGTGATTTTGTGCAAAGAACTTCATGAACATGTTTTGTAAAGCCCATACACCTATTATAACTTCTTTAAAAAGAGGTATAATATGTCCCCTTTAATGTAAAGCATGTTGTACAGGTTAGTGAGTCCATACCACTTTCACCTTTCCGTGAATAGCTGACCAGCTATTTGATGTCTAGAATAAATGGCATACATTTTGGTTACAGTGCAGCCTTTGCACACCGATGGATAGTGCATGCAGAAAATGCCATCCTGCCTTTTTTCTTTTTCCAGTGAGACTGATGAGGACAGACGTCAGGGCGACCGGAATGGGCAGTCCAGCAGGACTGAATTCAAAGATGAGGAGGAGACGGTGACAACGAAAAGTGTTCAAATTGTTCAGGCCACTGAGACCACTGCCACTCGAAAGAGAGGAGCTGCCCCCTCAAAAGTTATAGACCTGGGGGCTGCTGCCCACTACACTGGAGATAAAGCTATAAACACCAACAAGGTAATAAAGCAACTGAGGAATTGTATTGATGCAGTCCAGTTCTTAGATAAACTGACGTAAACTGACTTTTCAGTTATAATAACATTGGGGCATATGGAACATCATGTGCATAGTCAGGAACTGCTTGGTACAGATAAATGGATTTTTGTGGTTGAGTCCCCTCTAATAATGAATGGGGAGGAGGAGATTGGACAATCGAGTTGCCTTTAAAATGTGTGTCGGACAGAGGGACGTTGTCACAGTTATGGAGGCTGGAAAGGGGGGGGTTGGAGCTGACCGACTAAAATGTAGAGTAACAAACGAGGAGCAAAACACAGCATAAACAGCCTTCAAGACACTAAGGCTACCCCCCGGTAGCCCAGTGCTGGCCTCTGAATCAGAAGATCGCAAAAAACTTTTTTCCTGTAAAACCAAAGTTTGGGTTTAATATCCAAACACAGGTTTAATAGCAGCCATGAAATCACACTTTGCATTTTCTTGCATCTACTTTTTAATTAAACCACAGCAAACTGTGACAAACAAATTTCCTTGACCTGAGCTTTAGTGTCTGGAAGTCTGTTTGAGTTTGCTCTGTGTTTCACTCTAAATTTGTTTGTTTGCGTTTGTGCACATGATGGCAGCTTTACTGTCCTCTCTTTCTCCCTACAGTGGTGCTTGAAAGTTTGTGAACCCTTTAGAATTGTCTACATTTCTGCATAAACCTGAAACATCATCAGATTTTCACACAAGTCCTGAAAGTAGATAAAGAGAACCCAGTTAAATAAATGAGACAAAATATTTCACTTGGTCATTCATTTATTGAGGAAAATTATCCATTAGAACATATCTTTCATTGGCAAAAGTATGTGAACCTCTAGGATTAGCAGGTAATTTGAAGGTGAAATTAGAATCAGGTGTTTTCACTCAGTGGGATGACAGTCAGGTGTGAGCGTGAACCCTGTGTTGTTTAAAGAACAAGGATCTGTTGAAGTGTTAACACATGTTTGTGGAAATGTATCATGGCACGAACAAAGGAGGTGACTGAGGACCTCAGAAAAAGGGTTGTTGATGGCTGGAAAAGGTTACAAAACCATCTCTAAAGAGTCTTGTGCAAGTGCACAACGCCAGAACTTAAGATA
Source organism: Alestes dentex (assembly GCA_037576975.1). Taxonomy (NCBI): domain Eukaryota; kingdom Metazoa; phylum Chordata; class Actinopteri; order Characiformes; family Alestidae; genus Alestes; species Alestes dentex. Next base: position 502,850 of record JBBIGA010000032.1, on the reverse strand, counting down.
TTTTGACACTCAAACCATGCCAATATTTCAAAAACTATAGGAGGAATTCCAACTCTAAAGGAATGATACAAAATGGTTACATTTCTGCCAGAAAATGTGAAGTGTGTTTGCTGTAAAACCAATGTTTGGAGACACTGGGGTTTTTATGAATAAAACAAGTTTTGCAATCAAACCAGCAATGCTCTGATTCAGAGACTAGCGCGTTACCACTGCGCCAAAGGGGGGCACATGAACGTGCTCCCTCTTACCGAGCCATTTTTGGTGAAGGACGGCTGAAACTAGGTGGCTAGGTGGTTGCTGTGGTGTTGCTACATGGTTACTAATGGTTGCTGAGGTGCAGCAGACACAAAGAACAAAAATTAGAAAATCCGTAAAAAATGTAAATATTCAAACGACGTACAAATGTTTGCAATCACAAGTAAGTGTTCCAGGCAGAGTTTATGTAACTCTGTCTGTTCCGCTTAAAAAGCAGTGTTAATGTAAATGTGGGGCACAGCTCAGAAGACCTGAGAAAAATCTCCGTTCAGCACAAATCTCACTGGTTAAGTTTTACTGTCCTTCAGACACATTCTTCATGCAGAAGAGTTCATCTTGAAGAAGCTAGCAGCTTGACCATTTACGGCGGCAAAACAATCATTCATGCACAGATTATTTTTAATATATCACAACAAACGAATGACTCATGCTGCATTAAAAACAGCAGGGAATTCCACTTGAGCAAAAAAACAGCTGACTTTTTAAACTAAAACTTTTTCCGGCCTCCTAACAGAGCTGGCTAGCAGCATGGCTAATTATCAGTAACAAAACAAGCATTCACATGCTGATTATTTTTAATAAATCACAACAAACAGATAACCGTTTTCAAACAGCATTAATAACTTGAGCAAAAACCAGCTGATGTACACTCTCAAACTTCTAATGCTGTGTTTAGCAGCTGATTCCCTTGTCTGCCCATCAGCTCTGGCACTCAGCTGGCCGAGTGACATGAAGTCACAATGCCTACTCAGATGCTCTCTCACCCCTTTACACTACAAAGGGGACTTGTACCTGCCCTGTGTTTCCCCATTGTGAGGACACTGTTAGCGGTAAAATGGCTAGTACACTGTTAAAGTACTTAATCTTAGAAATGTGAGAGGAAAAGTTTGTTAATCATGGATCATAGTCTCACACTTTAAAGCAGGGGTGTCAAACTCTGGTCGTGGAGGGTTTCGGGGGGCCTTGTCCAGCACAGTTTGATGGTTCTCCTCCTCAAACACATTCACTAAACCTGGCAATTAACTGACGAGGTGAACTAGATGTTCCTGAGCAGGGAAGTCACCAAAATGTGCCATACTGGCCCTCCAGGACCGGAGTTTGACACCCCTGCTTTAAAGGAACTTATTCTCACACATTTTATACATTAATGATATCTAAAGGTTACTCTTGGAAGTGTTCATCATGCCGTCTTTCTTGTTCCCCAGGCAACTGACGTGGGAGGGAGCCAGTCCAGTGGAGGCCTGGTGGACTTGTTCATGGCAGATCCTGTACCCACAAAGCCAGCTTCCACAGGTGATTACAGCCACGGAGTGCTTTTAATAATTGTGATACATGTCTTAGTGGAGGAATGTGTAAATCACATCCAAATTCCATGCACATGACTCAGATCATTTGTGTGAGTTTTGTGGTTCTTCCACTTGTCTTTTCCCACTTAGTTTAAAACAGCTTTGATTGGAAACCGCTTTCTTTGATGCTGATCCAGTATTCAAATGAATGGGTGATGTTGATAAATGAAGGTGGCAGGAAGGAAAAAGGTTTGGAGCCCCTTGGCCTTGTGGTTTCGGGGGGCCTTGTGAGGTGAGGGTTATCAGGCGAAGCAGGTTGGAGTGCTCTGTGGTAAAGTGCAGCAGATGGCTTCTCTTGTAGCCCCTGCCGGCTGCTGGAGCATTTAGCTGCCAGAGCCAGATGTTAAAGTGGTCCCTAGTGGGGGTGTAGTGCTGAGCAGATGTGCTCTCTCTTTTCTCTGTCCCTTCTTCACCTTCACCAGACAGCTGCTTCTGCCCTACCCGCTACTGGTCTTCTAGTAACAGACCACAGGAATTCAACATGCCTCGAGAAAATAGTGTGTGTGTTGCTAGTTGCTACAGAGTGATATCTCAGTTAAAGCATGATTGTTTTTGTGTCTAATATTTAGTCTTTTCTTTCTTTCTTACTATCTTTCTGTCTTTCTTTCTTTGCTGTCCCTTCTCCAGGTTTAAACTCAGACCTAATAGGAGGTTTTGCTGATTTCTCTTCGCCTGCAGCTACAGCCAGTCTTCCTGGTATGTGTGGGACCAGGTCCTCAAATCATTCATGACAAAAACAGTCACCGGAAAACAACATGTATGACGCTTTTGTCACCTAAGAACATATATTCAGGAAGAAAAAAAAATAGTAATTCAACCAGGGTTCTGTAAATATATAAGTGCTCTGTGGTAGAGTATTTGATCGCAGATTGAGGTCCCTGGTTCAAAAATGGGTGTCCAGTTCACTAAATATTTGGGGCAGGTCGTGGTCTGGTGGTTAGGGAGATGCCCCTGATCGGAAGGGCAGGGGTTCAAATCCCAGGACTGTCCGTGGCACCACTAAGGTACCCTTGAGCAAGGTACCGTCCCCACACACTGCTCCCCGGGTGCTGCATCACTGGCTGCCCATTGCTTCACACAGGTGAATGGGTTAAATGCAGAGAAACTGTTCACACTGTGCTGTGTTCACATGTGACTAGGACCACTTTTTTTTTTTTTATGTAATCAAGTTAATTGAAGGATACAGTATGAAGGAATAAGTCAGCACAGTGTGATGTGAAATTTACACTTCTCAAGTTTTAGTTACTACAGCAAGGTGATGTTACTGCTGTGGTACAGTAAAAGGCTATGGCAGCAGGACAGGAAGTCAAATACATGCAAGTGCAGAACAGCAGTTTTTGCTATAGCCATTCCTGCTGCAGTATTTCCATGAATTCCCTACTCTGAAAGTGACTGGAATACTGACCGATGACTGGTCAAGACACAGTAAATATATAATTTATAAAGGGTGCAGCTGGCATCATGTGACCAAAAAAAAAAACATTTTGCTGTTCAGTCTACAATGAATTATAATGTGAAACAATTTACGAAATCTTATTTTAGTGTTCTATACCTAAACTGATATGGTCATTTTACCATATAAAGATTTAGCATAGTCTGTTATTCTGTTACTACACAGTATTTGGAATGAAGACTCTAACCATCTTTGACTTTACTTACCACTTAATAGCTATAGGCCAAGTGCAAAAAAGGAGACCAGAGGAGACTCAATTTTTCTTTTTTCTACCTGTTTCTGGTTATTTTGAGAGAATGACATAAAAGTAACAGAGGACTGTTTGCATTTGCAGAGGGACCGTAGCCTGTTGTCCTCATCTGCCTGTTTATGAAAACCAGAGAGCATAAAGGTCGTAAATATTGAAAAGCAAAGTGAGAGCAAGCCATATGGTTGAGCTCTGTGCTAAAGCTAATGAGGACAGACACATTTCATCTTGCATTGGGTTTAACATGTCTCCCTCTGTCTGTTTGGGAGAGAGGGCAGTGAAATAAGTGGAAAAAGTCTAAAATTATGTTGCTTTGTCTGCATATACTCTATTTGGGGTTGCAGGGGTCTCTGACTCCTTTGAAACATGCCATGTGATGTTCATGATTATAATCTCTTTCATGGGAGCCATGAAATAGTGAGTGAAAGAGTTTGATGCAGTCTTAAAAGGGTAAAGCATTGTACTTGACTCTTTTTATCCTTTTACAAAGTGCTCATTCAAGGCTTTAGTTTGTTTTTCCTCAGCATGCACTGGTAATATGGATTTTGGGGACTGGAGCACTTTCTCAGGAGCCCAGTCAACTAGACCTGCCGATCAGCCTGCAAACTATTCAGGGACAGACTTGTTTGCAGGCCTGCAGACAGCCCCCGTTTCCTCCACCACAGCACCTTCTGCAGACCTCTTCAACTTAATGTGCCCCTCTGTTACCACCACCATCAGCGCCTCCCAAAGTATGAACTTCTCTATGAGCAGCACTCAGAACATAGGACTGCCGCTGTCTAAATCTCAGGTGACTGTCGCTTCTGTCTGTTGTTATGCAGCTCTGCCTATATACATGTTTGCCCTGTTTTATTTTTATATCTACATTTGACACCAAAAGTAAGTGTAGAAATAAAAACTGGGCTACACTTGAGAGGCATCCACAGAGATAGTAAAAAGAGAACTCTTTTTGTATTTCATGTTATCCCTTTCCAAGTCATAGAAGTGTATATTATTTCTTTATTCTGTTTCTCCTGTGGTTTCATCTGAACACCCATTTGCAAATGGACATACAAAATGGAAGTGCACATTATTTACTCAAGAAAAGATGGCATTTGCTGACATAAAAGGCAGCAATATAGAGAGCAGAGGAACATGAAGATGAGACAAGCAAAGGTTAACATGCAGAACTGGAACTATTTCCACCCACCCCCTCCACATTACCCATCAACCCCTGCCCCTTGAGACTCCCATCACAGAGAGTGGCAGAATGAGGGGGAATGAATTTGTTTCAGAAAACCATTAAACTGAAACAAAAGCCTTGTACGAAGATATTTATATGCTAAAAACCTGACCCACTTTAAAATGAGTAGATTTTAAAGTGAGCAGAACCCTACCACACCCTTCAGACTAATTAGAAGGAGTCACTTAACATGTATTTTTTGTGTCTGTGTGTGTGTGTGTGTGTGTGTGTGTGTGTGTGTGTGTGTGTGTGTGTATATATAGATAGATAGACACACACACATAGATAGATAGATAGATAGATAGATAGATAGATAGATAGATAGATAGATAGATAGATAGATAGATAGATAGA
>JBBIGA010000032.1:470405-491222 GCA_037576975.1 Alestes dentex | reverse complement strand
ATGTATGTATGTATGTATGTATGTATGTATGTATGTATGTATGTATGTATGTATGTATGTATGTATATATATATATAATATTGTGTGTGTGTATGTGTGTGTGTGTGTGTGTGTGTATATATATATATATATTGTGTGTGTGTGTGTGTGTATATATACATATATATATGTATGTGTATGTATGTGTGTGTGTGTATATATATATATTTTACATACACACACACACACACAAATATTGAAATCATGATTATTAATCACAATTATTCATTATTTTAGGTAAAACACATTTTTATTACACATTTTATTGCAATAAATAATAAAATTTACCCAAGACAAAGGGCTGACAAAAAAATATGCAATTGCAGAGTGCAATCATAAAGTGCAAACAAATGAAAAAAAAAAATAGCCTATGCAGAAAAGGCACATACTACAAGGAACAGGTATGGGGTGCAGCTTGTAAAAACAGCTTAACAAATGTAGAGGTGTCATTTTTTTCATCATTTAGCGCAATTTTCACACAGTTTTCACACATTTAGAGCTAAATGTGTTAAACTAAATGTTGTGCTCTAAATCTAAATGTAGCACTTTTACAAACTATGAGATATGCTAATTGGCCATGCCCTATAATTACAATTGGCTGTTACTTAGCAGGGGGCTGGACTGCGTGCTGTGATATCCCCTCACCAACATGGTGGATATGCCTACATGATCTTAAATGTAAATGTTAAATATAAAAAATATATCTCGCACTCTAAATGTGAAATTTAACTGTTAGATAGGGCTTGGTGACACCTCTCCAACGACCCCTCATTTGCCATAATAGCCCCTGGAGATCCTGAGTTATTAGTCGAAAACTGTTCACCTCGGACAAAAGTAATGGGACACCCGGGCAAGATGAACCGTTTTCGGCTAATAACTCTGGATCTCCACGGGCTTTGGAAAACGAGGATCTTTTGAAAGGTCTCATCGAGCCCTATCTAACTGCAAAGTTTTACGGAGATTGGTGGTTGCCCCGAGCTGCGAGCATGTTCCGTGGGAGACTAAAGTATTGGGACACCCGGGCAAGGTGAACGGTTTTCGGCTGATAACTCCAGATCTCCTTGCTGCAGGGCACGCTCCTTTTTTAGGCATCTTAATGAAACCCTAATCTTTCGTTCGCCCCTGTGGTGGTTGGCTGACTATTGGTTGAGAAAGTGCTTGATTTGATATTCAGCAGAGCCCGCTATTCAAATGTTAATATCACCGGCGATCATCTTAATTTAATCTTGGAAGCCAAAATCGTGATCGTGATTAAAATTCGATTAATTGTGCAGCCCTAACACAAATACAAAACTGATAATAGCAAGAAGAATAAAAAGAATATGTTGATTTATTATTGATATACAGTAACCCCCCACTTTCACGTGTATCAGCAGTCACGGTTTCAGTCCATCGCAGGTTTTCAAACCTCCCGTACCTGAGTACAGCTGACTGTGATATTTGGGGCCTTGTGCGCCACACTGCGGTTATCAATGCGATCAGACACTTGGATAGAATGAGCCTCGGCTGCTCAGCGCCACCCCAAACATAAACAAGCAGCACAAGGACGAGAGGTCGTGGCGCACGAGGCCCGGACGCCACCGTCAGCTGTACTCAGAGGCGGGAGGTTTGGAAGTAGCTAATCCGAGAACGTTATTTATTCTCCTTGCTGCTGATTGGTTGCTTCCCTGTGGAGCTCGTGTTTTTCATTTTGTTCTTCTTACAGCCCTGTATTTATTACTGTAAATTAAATTAATTTATTACTGTATTTACCTGCTTATGCCAAAGAAAACGACAGCGCATACCAAAGAAAACGCCCCTGCATGAATTACAGTACAGTCTATACAGGGGTAATATAGGTATTTACATTCTAACACTGCAGGAGTTCAGTGTAAACTGTGCAGTATGAATACGGGTTTACCTTTACATTTTCTTTAAGGCTAATGCGTTTAAAATGAAATTAAAGTGTTTTAGGGGCATATTTAGGGTTTACACTTTTAAAAAAAATATAGGCATTTTTACGCATTTTGTAACCACATCACAGCAACGCGGTTTTTCACTATACACGGGTGGTCTTGAAATGTAACCCCCGTGATAAGCGAGGATTTATTGTATTGTACTGTGTTGTGTGTATTTGCTAATGTGTTTTTACTTCCTTCACAGCTTATTGGCGTATTTTTGGCATGCTGCTTGTCTCGCTACATCACTAATAACCAGTATGAAATGGTGTGAGCGCCTCAGGTACATGCATACATTTTTAATCCTTTCCCTAAAGGTTTGTAAAAAGCTCACTTTTGACTGACAAATGCAAAATGAATACCAGTTTTTCTTGTGTTGATATAATTTTGAAGGTTCAGCTATAAAATAAAATGGAATGTTGGGTTTCTTTTACTGAGCAGTTCTGACCTCCTTTTTTCTTTGTAGGATGCAGATGTGAGGTCACCCAAAACAGCATCTGACACAAAGGGAAACCATGTACTTTTAGTATTGTGTACGTGTGTATTACTTTAATCCATTTCATTTTAGAAAATCCTCCAGCTGCTTTTTAAATAATAAAAAACAACAAAAAAAATTTTCACTGACAACTAAGTGGAAGGGAAGGAAAACAAATCCAGATAAGGGATCAAAAATTTTCACAATTGTATGTCATGACAAAATTATATGTATTTTGTAGATTGTACCTGAAGTGTAAGAAGTAGATTCACAAAAGGGTGTAGTATGTGTCAATTTTAGCCAGTGTTAACCTAGTCAGTGGTCATTGACTGCTGAAACAGATTATGTTCACATTGATTGATCTGATTGAGTTGGCATACTGAGCCTCTGCATTTCATGTTCATTAATAAAGTTTTTCTCAGTGTTAAACTGTTGATATTAACTGTAGCACAGATGAAAGGTTTTGAATTGAGGGATATGAGTTTGTGTTTCATAATTGAATATGAGGTGGCCTTAAATGCCCCAGCCTTATTTCAGATAATAATGCCTCACAAATGTTGAACTGGACCACTGTTTGCAAGGGTCAGCATTTAATGCATGTTGAAGGTCCTCACAGTTTGCCTTGGTCTGTCAGAATGAAAGTGATTGCTTTTGTTAATTAATGAATGGCTTTACTATACTAATTCAATTGAAAAACTCCCTGCAACTCACGAAGACGAACACACCTGACCTGAGGCCAGAGAAGAGTTCTCATTAGGAAACTACTCCAGGGTTTCTGTTTTGTGTGTAAGGCTACAGTACAAAATATTGTTTCTTTTTGACTTTCGTTTGGAATACTAATACTTCTCCCTGGTACACTGATGTCTTTGCCCTGTGTTTTTAGACAGAATTCAACTCTGGTCACTACATTTCATGGTCCTATATATCTGAATGTTGAGTTAACTTTTAAAGCATGTTCACTTTATACTTCACTTATCTTTCTGCGCAAACTCAGTGTTAATATCGTGTTTGGTGTGAAAACAGCATGTAAAATACTTGGAAAAAAATAAACAAATGTAACGTTTCAATGAGTTGTGTGAAATCAGTTAAATTGATATTTCTTTGATTACCACTCCAAGAAAGATCTGCAGCAGTTTTTATCAGCTGTACATGCTATGGTTCCTGTCTCAACATGTCACAGCTACTAGTTTGTCTCATGAAATACAGCAGGGGGTAGTATTGAGCCATGTCTGACCTCTGGGTCGGCTACAAGTAGGTCCTACTTCTTAATAACCGCAAGGACTAGAATCGTCAGGATTTAAGGAAATGAATGGATAAAAATTGAATTAGACAGATCGGCTTTGGGGGTAAATAAAGATCAGAATCTCAGATTTTGATCTTTATCAGAATCTCGGACTGTGACAGTGAAGGCTGATTGGCTATGACGAGTGTCAACCATGCAGACTCTCTCTCATTGGCTGAATCGCTTCACTCGTAGCGGCTCCTTCATATAAAGCTTGTCTCTGCGGTTGCAGACGGGAGGTGTTGGTCTTCTATCGGGAATCCGTACGGGACCTACTGCTCGCAATAATTACTAGACCCTGAGAGGCTGTTGGAGATCTAGCACCCGGCTTAACTCCAGGTTAGTTGTGGTTATCCTCAATTAGTTTTGTTTTCTGTCTTGTTTAGTGCTGTGTTGTGAGCTTGTGCAGCCGCATGTTTGCTTCTTTGTGTCTAGCAGCGGCCTAGGCTGTGTCTTGCAGTGCACAAAAGTTAGTTACCTTCAACACAAACAACCATAGGTTTTATACAGCCTTTGATTTGAGATTTTTCTCAACTAGTCCGCGTTTCTGACACTGTCTTTTCTCGTTAGGATTCGCTCGTCCTCTTGTTACACCTCAACTGCCGCGTGCTGCTGCAAAAACCTCATCATGATGCAGATCAGCCAGGACTCCTACTGCAACAAGCACTCTCTGCTGAACGTGATGAACCGCTTTATAGCGGCAACTAACAACATGGACGAAACCATAATGGTGCCCAGCCTGCTGAGAGACGTGCCCCTGGACGAGCAGGACGAAGCCTCTCTCACCCTCAACAATAACGACGATCCCACCTGTCCAAGCAAACAGAGGGACATGTACGAGCACTACCTATTGCTGAAGTCTATCAAGAACGAGATGGAGTGGGGCTTGTTGAAAAGGGAGATGTCCGGTGGGGCCAGCTTCCTGGAGATGGCGGTGAAGCAGGAGGAGCAGCAGGTGAACGGGGGGCCGGCCGAGGACTCCCCAGACCTGGAGAGCCAGTTCCACTTTCACCTCCGTGGACTGTTCGGTGTGCTCTCCAAGCTGACAGTGCAGGCCGACCACCTCACGAATCGCTACAAAAGAGAGATTGGCGGCGGCAGTCTCCTAAGATAGGAACAGTGGCATTTAGGCCTGATATGAACTTCTGTAATAAGGGTTTCCCCCTGTGAGGTAATGGACAAGCACTGGACTGAGAGAGAGAGAGGTCCAGGGTTGCCTCTGATTATCACTGTGGGCCGTTGCTTAAATTTTAAGTTTCTTGTGAGCAATGATTCATTTTAAATCTCTTCCCCTGTTACTTCCCAGCTACACTATTAGTCATACATACAGCTCTGCTGGGGGTTAACGTTTGTGGGATGAAAAGGCGTGATGTATATGGTATGGCTGTTTCAAGTCCCCTTATTTCAAAATGTAAGTGGGTACACTGATGCCACTTTAAAAATCTGCTGTAACATGTGGTCAGGAAGTGGTCATGTAGAATTTGGGATTTGTTGGAGAAAACGTGAATGCTGGTAATTCTGTTTCTTTTACATTAACCTGGATTCTTGTTTTAGATTGGTAAACTCAAGGGGGTTTTTTTGTTTTGTTGTTGGTTTTTTTTTTTTTGGGGGGGGGGGGGTTCAAGCTTGCTGCTCTTCTGCACCCTCCCTGCAGAAACAGTGTGCCTTGTTTTCAGTCCTGCCCTACAAGGAAAGGATACATGTCCTGTTATCCACTGTATAAGTTTGAGCTGTGTGAGTACTTTTGTTAGCAGTTCTGTTAATTTTGTGTCCTTAAATATTTCTAATTTTATATGAAATGTAATGCACTATGGATATTAAATAAAGTAGACATTCTCTTTTTTCCACTGGCAGGTTCTTTGCTAATCTTAGCATTTACATGCTCTCTGGGGTTTAATTGAAGGTGGAAATGGTCTAATCCTGAACGAAGGCCTTGCATCTTTGTTTAATCTGGTATAGTAAACTGTACCTTGTGCTTTCATGAAATGTGCCATTCAGCTGGCATGTTTGAACCTGAATGCTGCTGCTTTCTGAATGGTCGTCATGTAAACCCTGGATTATATTCAAGGCAGTCTGTGATCACAATCCAAACCTCCTCTAGTGCCGTTAAGCTCTTATTTATGTAACTGGTTAGAAACCACAGTGAGGACTGTATGTGCAGCACTGCTTTGAATAGCTGTTATAATTACTTGTTTGTACTTCCGATGTGCAATTTGGTGGTCTTATAATCCATCCTGGTTCAAAAGAACCATCTTGCCATTTGCAAAATTTGGTTCTCTTGGTTAGAAATGAGTGCAGCTGTAGCAAGGAACCTGAGGGAAGATGAAAATGCAGTAGGTGTGGGAACTGAACTCTCAATCATGTAACATTTTTAGAAAGCTTTGGTGTTTAGTATATCCTTGGAAACACAAAGTGATCGTGTCAGATGCTCATTATGTTGTCACTGTATTAATACACCATCCCACCTAGTTTAACCGCATGGGGTGCAGGCAGGGATTTAGCACGTTCATAAAGAGGGCTGGCCTGGACTTACACTCCACATCTGAGTCATGCTCCTGGTACTTCCCCATAGCAACAGTTTGCTCGACCATGGCCAATCAGATACATTTTTTTTTTTCCCCTCCAAGGCACAATGGTCATTAAACAACTGGAGGTTGGAAACAGTGAAGAAAATATCAAAGCCAGCAAAGGATCACAGAGCCCACAAACACATAGACCCTAGTGACTGCAAGGGTCAGAGTCTCCATAAAGCCTGGAAGTTGATGCTGACTTGATTTTAGCACATTAGAAAACAACTGGTCAGAAAGTTGGCCAAACCAGCTGTCTAGTTAAGTGAACCAGGTCATGAGCCATGGCATACTGGCCAGGCCAGGCACTCAAGAGCACAGATCAGAGTGAGCGCGTAAACGGGCAGTGGAAAAGGTCAAGTATCTCTTATGGTGCATGTCAGTGTTAATTTGCTGCTTTGGTCAAACAGGACTTTTACTCTTGGTTTTCAGTTTTCACATTTAAGTTTATCATTTGTTAAAACATACTTGTTTGCTGCATGCTGTATTTTTATCATGCCATACTAAGTATGTGCAAGTGTACAAATGTTGTGAAAAATATATGGCTCTCAAACACACTACTGAGAAACAGACATGAGTCTGTATTACCCCAAGCTGAGAAACATACCACTGAGTCACGTTGCACCTTACAACTCCTCTGCTCCCTGAAAAACATGAAACTGGATACTCAGACTGGGCACGTGTAGAATCTTCCCATGCAGTGAAGGAAAATAAAGATTTAGACACTCACTTTGACCTATGTATTAATAAGAAGAAAAATGGTTTGAGGAAGTATTCAGACATCAAAAATTAATAGTACTAGAACATTGTTCATTAGGTGGTGTTGGCAATTCCAGCTTTGAGATGTCCACAGGAAGTCGTAAGTTTTATGAAGCCTTGTGATTTAAACTGTTGGATTATTTTTGGCAAATAGTCTCCAATTTCACAAGGTTACAAGTGTCCCTCTGCTGGAAATACAATTTCTATATCTTACATGAATTTTCGATGGGCTTCAGTATCGGATAGGTCATGCAAGCACCTTCACCTTTAGAAGCCAGTCTTTAGTGATTTTGGCTGTGTGTTTGGGGTCATTATCTGAATCGTCTTTCTTATCCCCTCTCTTGACCAGTGAGATTACATTTTCTTCTAATATCTCCTGGTACATTTCACACTATTCATTTTTCCCTCAATGACTTAAAATGTGTGCAGCCCTAAATCATGAAGCTCCCAAACTGTCTTTTTGCAAATATGAGTTGGATATTGGCAAAAGAGTTATATTTCTGTTTTGTATCAGTCTTTATTTGTCTAAACGCTTATGTGCAAAATGCACACCCATTTCTGCATTGTTTTTTTTTTTTTTTTTTAGCAGAGTTGTTGCTTGAGGACTGTAGGTACAGAGATAACTGTGCAACTGCTGTTCTTGCTGCTTTCAGGTCATACTGTAACCCCTTTGAACTGACTGCTGTTTTCTGTCTTTCCCTCCTTTTCATTAGTCTTGGAGAAATTTTGCGCAGTGGACCCATCCAGAGACAATTAGTTGTGGTTTCATGAAGTTTCCCTTGCAGTGTTGAACCACTGGATGTTTAAGGGCCTTCCTAAGGCTATGTAGCTTTTTCCAGTTTAATGCTGTTGTAAAATAATTAGTGAGAGCTTTTGAAAGCTTCTTCACCTTCACTATAATTTCTACGTCCCAGCTAATGGCAGTCTACTATAATGACACACAATGCAATTTACATGAAAACACTTTTATCATTTTTATAGCATTAAAAATTTCAACCTTTACATGTACATTTTAAGACTGTCTGAATGCTTTTTTCCTAATCAATTTTGGTATATTAACTGTTCATTTGGTTTATAGATGCTTTTTAATATTTCTAAGTACAAAGTCAAAACTCATTATGAATACTTGTTTCCCCTCACTGTATGTTTTGAAACCCCCAACAAAGAGGTCACTCTATTGCAACACATTGCAAAAGTCATGTTTATAGGTACATTTTTTATGGATCTGACGTTTTACTGTCTGGCCAGGTGTAAGCAACCTCAGTCAGAGTTCAAAAAGCTAGACTACAAGGACTATTCAAAAATTTAACCTTAATGATACCTGTTTTGTAGATTCTGAGCAATTGTTTTTTTACTGGATTCGTTGGTGATAAAAACGACTTTGAATGTAAAATTACTTTAGCTGGTTGTTTTGATGAAACTCTGCATGTGTCATTTTAGAGTTGTGTAAAAAGGTCATCACAGTGTGATCCTGTTCTATGCTATGTAACTGATGCCGGGATACTTTAACCATGCCAAATGCATTCAAAGTGTGGAAAGCCAGGGTACATTTAAAGATTGGCAAAAGCATGGCAGTGTCTGAGTCACACTCTCATGCAGTAGTGCACGACGTGACTGCGTGATCAGGCAGACGAGACTTGGCAGGGTGCTCGAAGTCGGCAGGCCACCGTGACAGCTGCCCAGGCCATGCACAGTTATGTCCTCTGTTACTTGCCAGAGACACTTTCTCAACAGCTATCAAGTAAATGACTCGCATGCGTGTCTGGAACGTGCCAGTGTCTACCACTGTTATGTCTAATGATCCAAAAAACTTAAATGAAACTCTTGTATGTCTCAAATGCAGGTGATATTGCAAGTTGCGGTAAACTAAAGATGACTTAGTCTTAAAGTCCAAAGATTCAAAGATTGCTGAAACCGCAATATAGTCACACTTTTACTGCCTGTTTGCTCACTAACAAAGGGTATGATATACATGTTAATTACAGAACATTGTCAAAATACAGAAGACCTAAAAGCAGTGTCTTTCATTTGGCTCATGGTGGACAGAATTTTCAAATACAGAACATTTTCATTAAATTGTATTATTTCGAATTCTACTCTTTGAATTAGAATTAGAATACAACAAAGCTGAACCAAAAACAACACAAGCTTGGACTGAAATGATATCTGCTTTTAGAGATTTTGGATAACTATTTCATTGTGACTGATGTTTCTGTACACATATACGTACAACATATGTTCCTACCCCAGCGGTTACCCATTCACTTGTACATGTAAGCAAAAAGCAATAAAAAATTATATTAAAAACTGCACATATTCTGTGTACATACATAATTTTTACAGCATAATCAGCTCCCTTTTTACTGACTATATCTGGTCAGATATAAAATAATGTCCAGCGGCAGATGATAACCTAGTGCTTAGGGCGTTTGCCTTGTGATCAGGAAGTCGTGGGTTTGATTCCCAAGACTGCTAAGCACCTCTGAAGTACCCTAGAGCAAGGTACCATCACCACACACTGCTCCCCAGGCGCTGTGTTCCTGGCTGCCCCCTGCTTCACTTGGTGAATGGGTTAAATGCAGAGGAAGAATTTCGTGCTGTTCACACTGTGTGCTGGGGTGTGTTCACGTATGACTGAATGGTCACTTTCATATGTAATAAGGTCTAACAGAACAGAGACATAATCTATTCTGTAACAGAATAATCTGTACAAGCACATGTGATAATATGACAAACCTCATGAAAGTACACATTTGTGCAATACATCAGAAGACTGGTAGTGTTTTGGCTACTCTAAAGAGTTTTTTAGAACACATTGGTTTTTGCCTGTACCATCCATCATAACCGTGGTCTGATGAGTGTTAGCTTGGAGGATCAGCTGGTAAGTATAAGGCGATGCTCACCCCACTCAGCCTTACAATGCGTAGCCTTGTGCCGTATAATGAGGGCCTGTATGCTCTGTTACAGAACTGTCTCACTCGGCACAGCTGTCACAATTGTGAAGAAACTCTCCACTTTTCCATGCTGTAATCACACAAACCCCAGAAAATGCACCAGAGAGGACAGAAGTTTTTAGTTTTGCTGATAAGAGGGACTGGTTGTTCATTTGGTCAGCTGCCCAGACAGTCTATCTACTGCAGACA
Organism: Alestes dentex; assembly: GCA_037576975.1. Taxonomy (NCBI): domain Eukaryota; kingdom Metazoa; phylum Chordata; class Actinopteri; order Characiformes; family Alestidae; genus Alestes; species Alestes dentex. Next base: position 481,020 of record JBBIGA010000032.1, on the reverse strand, counting down.
CCAGCAATAAAAGTATGATTACTTTTTATTGCAAGTTGTAGTCTTATGATAGGAATCAATAACCAGTGTTGAGTTGCACCTGTAGACTTGCTAATGTAATAAATATAGGCCAATATTGTTGTGTAAGTATTGATAAGGGAGCAAAATGTGCTTTGCGCTTACTGTACTAGAATGCAAGCAGATTAATAAATTAGAGTGCAACCATCAAAATGATTTATGCAAATTTAAGGATTTAAAACAAATCATTTGGTACAGTGGAACATTAGGTAAAGGGAAAGGTAGTTCTGTAACTGGACAACACTTTTGCAAAGTGGTATTCAGAACAGATCAGACTCTTTGTTTACTACCTCTTGTTCTAACAAAACCTCATACCTTAAGCCCAAATTGTGATTACTTGAAATCAGAAATACATTTTGGTCTTGCCAAATCTTGGGCATTTCCCAAAATTTAGCAGTTAGCACCCCCCAAAAGTGGTACAAGGAAGGACAGAACCAGCAACAGGGACATGGACCAAGGCTAAATGCTGTGCATGGGGAGCGAAAGCGGCCTGTCTGGTTTGATACCACAAAAGAGCTACTGCAGCATAAAGTGCTGAATGTTGGTTATGATAAGGTGTCAGAACACGGGGCTGCCTAGCCAAAGACCTGTCAGAGTGCCCTTGGTGAAACCTGTCCACCTACAAAAGCTCACTGAGTTTCTGAACTGGACCATGGAGCAACAAAAGAAGGTGGATTGCTGAATCACATTTTCATTTACATCATGAGGATGACTGCACTTGCGCGCATCATTTATCTGGGGAAGAGATGGCACTGAAATACAGTATGGGACAAAGGGAAGCTGTCTGAGGCAGTGTGTTGCTCTGGCCAATGTTATGCAGAGAAACCCTGAGTCCTGGCATCCATGTGGATGTTATATTGACACATACCACCTACATAAACATTGTTTCAGATCAACTTCATATCCATTAAATATTCCCTGATGGAAGATGCCTCTTTCAGAAAGGTAATGGGAAAGCTGGTGGCCTAGAGGTTAGGGCATTGCCCCTGCAATCAGAAGGCTGTGAGTTCAAATCCCAGCACTGCTAGTGCCATCACTGAGGTACCCTTGAGCAAGGTACTGTCCCCAGACACTGCTCCCCGGGTGTCCCTCGTTGGTGGCAGCCCACTGCTTCACTTAGTGAATGGGTTAAATGCAGAGAAATTATTTCACACTGTATGCTGTGGTGTGGTGTGTGATTATCTCATCGTGTGACTATAAGGAGCCACTTTATTCTACTTTAATGCAAACTCCCACACTGCAAAAATGCTCAGGAATGGTTTGAGGAACATGACAATAAATTCAAGGTGTTGACTTCAAACCTCCAAATACCCCAGGTCTCAATCAGACCAAGCACCTGCAGGATGTGCTGTACACTAGTCCAAACTATCACAGCACACCTTGATTGTCTTGTGGAGTCCATGCCATTGATTCAGGGCTGTTTTGCAAGCTTGAGAAGGCCATACAAAATATGAGGCAAAATATACTTATATACTGTTAGGAGTCGTGATGGCTGATACAGGGAAACACCCGAGTGGGCAAGTGGGTAAGAGTGTGTAAGACTGTATTAAGGCCAAGGGTGGTAAATTCTAAAAGAATCTGAAATACAAGATTTGATTCTTTGCTGGCAGTTGCATTATCTGATCACTGATTAAAACTAGTGAAAATGAGCAAGTGTTTTAGAGCAAGTGTTTCCAAACATTTGGCTAATACTGTATGTTGATGTAAAGAGATTTTAGAATAAGTAACCTTGAACTATTTCTGCTTGTCATCATGAAAAGTTCACACATTGTAAATACAACAGTTTTTTGATAAATGGTGTAAAAAATAAATGAAAAAATAGAAAGAAAAAGGTGGAGCTCCAAAGTTTTGATATGACAGTGATGCTATACTACTTCAAAAAACACTTCTAAAGTGCTTGCATTTCATGCATCTTTTCACGTAAAAGTCTCCTAGCACACACAACATCTGCTAAGAGATCAGGAACATTGTGTTCCCCTTTTTGCGGAAGGCCTTCCTTCCTAGCTCTAACTGCACTCTGCAAGTACACAGAGCACCTCCCCCTCTGCCATTCGTCATAGGAAACCCTGCTTGTAGACACTCTCAGATAGTGGGGTCGACACTGCAACTTTGGTCTGCAAAGCAACAAGTCTTCTCTCCAACAAGCCTCTGCAATGACATCGCACTTTCTTGGTGAAACATTCACCCTTGAACAAGTGTGCAAACAAAAGGTGAACCTAAAAACAACAAATTTCCTTTGCATTACAGTTGCCCAAGCCAGCTGATGAAATCTCCTCTGACAGCGTTATATACTTCATTATACAAGTCATGAGGGGCAGATAGATATCAAATAGGTTTCCTGCTGTACAAAGGCTCACAACTCAGGTTACACTGCTTGCTAGTTGACCAAAATATCTAGGTACCCTTGTACTATAGGTACAAGCCCCGTTCACAGTAAGCTCTCCAGATATGATCAGCGCTCTGTAAAAAAAATGTGTGGATGAGGAAACACATAGACGTTACATAACTGTGTGGGTGTGGAGCTCAGCTGGAAATGTTTAGGGCCTGCCACACACACACACACACTGTCGCCTTGGTTCCCTCCATTCAGTGTACAGTGCCCCCAGCATTCACTCAGGTCTCTTAGCACAGCTGATCATGGTCTTATCTCTTCACCTCATGACTGGTCTCATCTGGTTCAATCTAGCCCAGCCTCTACATGAGAGGGGTTCAGGCCAAGGATGTCCTGCTCTGTAAAATCAGATTTTGAAAATGTTGATTCATATTGTTTCATACTGTTCAGTGTAAGTCAGTTTTCCATTCTCATAGTAATGAAGCAGAGAGGCAACCTTTACAGAGTTATTTAATACGGTACTATTGAAAAAAATCTTCTTTACTTATTACTACAAAATGTGATTGTTCACTTTAAAGGTCCTATATACTGCATTTGTCTTGTATTTGTCTTGTATTAAGACATTTCTTTTGTAAATTACTTATTTTCTGCCTGCCCTGTGCTAGGTCAACACCTAATAAAACATTGTGGAAAAAGTGTGTGAGCCTGAAACACAGGACTTAGGAATGCAGCATGAATTAACGCAGCATGAAAGAGCTAAACTGCTGAATAGGTGGATACATGTAAATGCATACGTTTTGTGACTACAATAATAATGAATACAAAACAGACAGCTTAATTTAAACATTTTGACCTAACAGATAGAGGAGTGAAGGGTAAATTTTGATATCACATCAAACCGTTTTTATTTAAAACAATAACAGTGAAAAATGTTTTGTTTTTGGATGATTTTTTATGTAAAGACCTTTGCACACATAAAAACTGGACCATTAACCAGGATACCTTTTTCAAGGCTTCGTGTTATTCATATATGCCATGAAATTCATCATTACCAAGTGAGGATGTCCTCGGCCTGAACTAGCAATGGTTCCTTCATTTCTCATTTCGAAATTATCTACAAAACCCCACCCTTGCCACAAAAACCAAAAACTCGACTGTACAACAAAGGTTCTCTTTTGATGGCCATACTGCATTTGCCCAGATGGTTCAACAAACAGGGCAGATTTTTTTGTTATTTCTCTTGGATGAGTAATACACTCCTGTACACTCTGGTTTTTACTCAAGAAATTACAAAGATAAATAAAAGTAACACGTTTGTTACAAATACGCTTGTCAAGTTTATTGATATTTTATGTGCTACTTAAGCTTACATAGTGAAAACGTAACAGCAACCCTTCATATCTATCTCTGGTTTCAGATGGCAATGGTCAAAAGCTTTTTCACAATTAAAATACATTTGCTTTCATTGATACATCGTTCTTAAACAAAATGGATGAAAAACTCTGCCCTGCAGATAGAAGTTTTGTCCCTCCATGTGATATAATCTCACCTGTGGGACAAAAGTGGGAGAATTGCCATGCACTTCATGTACCGGTCACAATGCTGCGGTAGAGAAGTGGAGGCCCCAGCAAGGAATTCCACTTTAATAGAGGTCACTAAGACTAAATGTCTCCTTTGATTTTAGGGAATAAGGGAATACCTAAATATATAAAAATCTAGTAGAAAATGCAATCTATACAATAAGTCCTCTTAGATTGAAAAAAAAAGGCCACAAGATTTGTACAGACAGTGGTGAAGTGCCCTGGTCTTTTCTAGGCCTGCCAAATACAGTATATAGCACTGGCTACTTGACAGCCATTCTAATTCCACCTATATTTAGCAACCAAGAATCTCTGCCACTTGAAAAGTGCACAGTCAGAAACAGTAACAGATTACACTATTAAAAGGATGGTTAATAATACTTTGGGGTTTGTTTTAGTGGCTTTAAGCAGTGACAACTGTGCTCTATTGCTGAGAATGGCAGGCCAAACATAGTGCAATTCAAAGCGTAGTAAGAAACTAATAAAGAGATTTTTTTTTTACTTTCCCTGTTATAAATATTTAAATCCTTTAGAGAATGCCTTAATGCTTCAGTGTCATCAGGTTTAGTGCCGATTTAGAGAACTTGGGCTTCCACTACTAAAATGGTAACTTAGTTAACATGGAAGCTGTGGCTCGCTCAAGCTGTGAGAAGCTTTTCTCCTGCTTTAGAAGAGGTTTTTGAAATGAGAACTATCAGAGGAGGAAGTGTCTGTCTGGACTCTGTTAAAGAAAAAGGCCAGGCTCACAGGACCTCCCCTTTTTTTAGGCTTTGAAAGCAAGAGCTTACATAATCTCACTTCTGACAAAAAAGAAAAAAAGTTGTCCAACTCCCTGAACCCTGGTAGAAAGAGCTGGAGGAAACAATTGAGAACAGGTTCTTCTGCTTAGTCTTGGACCATCAAGTTTTGGGACGTTAGACTTTTGATTACACCATTAAGGCCTGATTGATTTCAGCTTTAATTGGAGGACTGTGCAATGAGTGGTGATAAGAGTGTGAGTAATGCTCCAGAGCTGTCACACCCAGCTAGGGTCAATAGAAGCACTCCCAGTATCCTGCGTTGCTATTATCCTTTGAGGAAGCAGGCTACACAAAGGTTTTTTTGTAGGTGCTCTGAAGGTATTTTACTAAAGCATTTCATCTGCAAATCTGATGAAACAAAATATACATTATGTTATTGCTGCATTGTATTATATTCCCCACATAATGTGTCTATGGCAAGTAACTGTACTTAACTTTTAAAGGCTAGTTTCATAAACCAGTGCTGGATTTCAACATGCCAACATTTGCCAGCAGCTCACGTTGAGACTTGCCCCCATTTTAGACCAATAAGAAGGCAGCTGCTGCACAATAGCCAGCCAATGGCTAGAGCCAGGTCTCATGGGTTTGGTGAAGGAGTGTCTCTGAAACCTGAAGCCATGCATGATGTCAGTGGGTTCGACTCTCTGCAAAGACACTGGCCCTCCATCTTTACAGCTGGATATCCAAATCTCATTTTATATGGAGCCCATAAATGGGCCTGTTTGACACCATGCCAGTAAACAGAAATTTTGGAGTTATTTCTCAGTGATGCACTGTAGAAAACTCAGTGCAATACATTGAAATTGTTCCAGCTTATTTAGCCACATATTGTTTATTAATAGAATTACTGGCCTCTGTTTTTTAAGATGTCTGAAGGCAGCCCCCTGGCTCTTCTTAACGCCGAAGTATGAACTGTAGTAACCTCATAAGTTCTCATGCATGGTTTGCACTGCTCAGTAAACGAATGCCTAAACCTCATGGCTAGACTGTAAAAGGCCTTTTGCCTTCCCAACAGTTAAAGATTAATTCATACAGATCCCTGAGGGGAATATTACAGTGGTATCTACTCCTGTGAATTAGTATACAGAAGCCCACTATCTCGGAGTACATCTTCTATGAATAAGGACATTTGTACTATTATCTCATCGAACAGTGCATGTCAAAGTAGTAACGAAAGCATGTCTTTATTTAGTGCTGAGTGGTTTGGCCCCAGACTGTCCTCATGACTTCATTAACCTGCCTTATGAGGCTCCCTCACCTCTTTGCAACACAAGCTCAGCTATTCTTATCTTAAGGCACTGCACAAAGTCCTTCTGAAAGTTCAGGGCATTTTTTTCTCACCGGTTCAGTCCAGCACCAGCACCCAACTCAACACTTCATGAAACAGAGTTTGACCTCTAAGTCCAGCAAGTAAACCTCGGTCGCACTTTGAGAAAAGATTGGTGATCCCTGGTGTAAACATCCTTACAGAGGGGATGGTGCATGTCAACAAATGTAATTCATGTTCAAGCTTCCCTGTAAGTACACAAACCAAAATAAGCAACGAACCAAGCTGTTGTAATTTGAAAGTCTTGGGAACAATCGCTCTTGCAACAGCAGCATCCAATCTGAACATACAGAGTCAGCAAACTCCACCATGACCCTTCACCTCCCCAAATACCTAATGTGGCTGACCTCCATCTCCAGAGACCACAGTCTGGACAGACACCTCCAGTTTCCTAACTGTGCTCCCGTCTCTTTCCTCATGAGCAAGACCTGCTTTCTCAATGATGAGTGCATGCCTCCATAAAAGTGCACCAGGCTATCTGAGTGACCTCCTGCCTTGACCCACTAACCACTTTCTACAGCTTTCTGTGCGTCAAAGTGTGAGGAAATCCTGCTTTCTTACATCACAGCTGGCTTTAACATAATCTTCCAGTGCGGTTTAATTGCAGTTAAAATACGCAGCTTTGTGAGTGAGCACTGCCCCCAGGTGGACTAAAGTTTAAAACTAACACTTGGCTATAAAGTAAACGTCGAGATAGAGTAGCGGGGTGTCTTCAACAGTGTCCTCTTTACCATTTATAGATCAAATTAGCACAGCAAAGAATTCTCCAGTTTCTTCGCCAGTCATTTAAAACAAAATAACATGCACGTCAGTGAATTGTTTTTCTTAAAAATTGCTCCTTAGTCCCTGTATTAAGCCTACTTCAGAGGGCATATCAATGTCCAGTGGTATAAGTTTTTTTAATGTACATATTTATAATCAACACTTTTTGATAAACCATTTCTGAGTACATTACTCTTTCAGCTGCTAATGTGTTAGTAGCATGATTCGTATGTGAATCCTCCCTGTGAATGTGTTGTTTGAGCTATGACAGGCTGCTTAACTACACAGAATCCATCATGACACCAGCAATGACCTGTGCTAGTGAAATGCACTAAGGCAAAGCACTAAAAGCACAAGCAAGACTTGACAATCATGCTTTATTCTGGTCGATTTCTTTTAAAAAGGAATCAAATAAAGGTATCCTCTTTGAACAGAGATCACACAAACAATAATCCTTCAAAAATCCAGGTACTCTCTCTTCATGGCTTGGTGTAATTTCCATAGGTAATGAAACTAAACTCTCTCTTTACATTTCTCTCTCTTCAGTTAAATAGCATTTATTGGTTTCAATTCAAAAAAACTTCATTGATTGTCAACACAAAATCTAGCTTAGCACCAGTACAATAAAACTGTACCTTTGCTTGTTAAAATACTGTTTGCAGTGAGGGAGAACAGAACATCCGTAGGGTAAAGGGATCATTAATTGTACATTTCAAATAAAGCACCAACCATACAAAGAAATGTTCATATAACATTTGTCTGATGCACAAAAGAGTCAAATATATTAATGACTATTAAATTAAGCACAAACAACAATCAAACAAAGTAAATAAAACACACTGCACGCCACAAAGCTCGCTAGGATCAGGTACACCAGGAAAATGAGTGACACAGGAGAGGACTCCTCTCATGACCTTGAACTAAACAAGCATCCCAAACAAAAACGCAAAACAAAACAAACAAAAAAACAACAGGAAAAGCTTTCCACAGGTATGTTTTTTTGCCTGTGTTGCATGAGGACCTTCATCACTCTGGGTGACATCCAACAATCTCTTCAGGTTTTGTAAACATGATCATCTCTGTTTCACTGATGACTTTTTCCTGGGGAAAAATGATTTGAGAACAACCCTTTGCTTTCTCCACTCCAAATAAAAACAAAACAAAAAACAAAACAAAAAAACACAGGGAAAAGACATTGGTAAATGAGGTGCTCAAAGCAGAGCTGCAGTGGTGAGGTGAGCTGAGGTAAGGTGAGGTAAGGAGGGCAGGGCAGAGGGACATATGCTCTGGGTTAGGGGTCCTCACAGAAACCATCTGGCCCAGAGGCCTTCCTGCCACAATTAGCTGGCCATAAGCCTCATAGCTACACGCACCAGTTCGCCAAGATAAATAAACAGAAAAATGCCTTGCACTGACACCCTTTCATAATTATTCACACACCCTCAAAAACAAACAAACATTAAAACATGTCAATGAAAAAAATTACAACCAAACATGTTCACCCTGATGTCAAGATATACACAAATATTTACATATACTTATAGGTTAATATATATAAAAAAGGTATTGGATAGTGAAAAATACCAACAGGGACCTGAAAGTTGCTTTGCTAGCCTTCCGTAGCCATTCTCCTGGGTGTGATCCCAAAGCAAGTCAGTCTAATAGGTTCCCTTCAACTACAGTGAAGGAAGGTTGTCTAGGAAAAGGGTGTCTTCTGCAAGGAACGGAGCCTTTTCTGGCAGACGCTGAACGTACAAAGTGCTGGTACGGGTATCAGATAATCGCTTGCAGAGGAAAGAGGCCCCTACACCTGTGGACGGCTCCTAACCCATCCCTGGACGTGGTGTGGAGGGGGTGCAGAAGGGCAAGGGGTCGACGTGGAGCTTTTGCTATCGGCCAGAGTGCCTGTCTGTTGTCTCTGATCTCTCATCCTCATCCTCATTTAGAAGCTGTATGGAGGATCCCAGGAGTCCCTGCAGCTCTGGCACACAACGTACCAGCTCCACCACCTCTTCGTCTTCCTCCTCCTCAGCTGGTCGGAGCTCATCAGGGACTATGCAAGTCTGACTGATTGCCATTTGCCTCCACAGCTCTACCCTCGCAATTCCCGCCACCTCAAACTGTGGGTACCTGGCTCTGAATATCCGAGCGGAGACCTTCAGCCGCTTCAACACGTCCGTTAGTAAAAACCAGTTGCAAAAACTGTTGAAGTAAGCAGAGAGAGTAATTATAAAGAACTACAAGGAAATACGGTAATGTGCATTATAGACAAACTTTACTGTCTACAAGAGAGAGTAGTTTTAGACTCATACAGTGCTGCTTCTTAACAAAGAACTAAATATGTGTATTGTACAATCCATGTATTCAATATACATAGGTTGCTGTGGTCACTCACCCTTGTGTTAGCGATACTTGTACATGGTAGCATGGCAAGAGAGGCTCAGAAGAAAACTCAAATAAAAGGCAGTCCGTTTCCAAGTCCCTATCCTTCCCCTGCTCCCTAAATTCCTCCACATCCTCCTCTTCAGGCTGAGACAGCAGAAAGTCCCAGCAGGCATCCCGATCCGTCTCTGAGAACAGACACAGATACAAATTAAAGGAAAGGGCATATCACGTCTGAGTGGTGCCCTCTAGTGGACAGTCATTGTCTCAAATGGCTTAGACCACTCCAGGCACGAATTACGGAAATTCACTCTGCCTTTGATTATCCAAGCTTAAACTTCAAGAATATAAGTGTAAATTAAGTGCACTGGTGACCTTATTTTCAAGATAAAAGAAAATCAGTGAAACTGGTCTAAAAAAACGACGTTACCAAAAACGGAGCTGCTATAAAAATCCCACTGCAGGCTTGGATCTTGATCTGTCCGTCCCTCCAGGTCAGTGAAGTATTCTGAGAGGGAAAAAAAAAAAACAAAGTCCTTTTACAGTCACTGTCAACGAATACTATGCCAGACAGGTTTGCAGCTAGCTAATTTTAGGCAGTAGTTTGAAAATGAACACATGAAAGGCAGCATTTAATTACATGCAATGTCAATCGTAACACCAACAGCTATGTCCAGTCCAAAAAAAAAAGTTTGAAATCCACTATTCTCATCCTTTTTAATGAGTTTTCAACTTTCACCCTGACAGGACATTTATCCTAAGTTTAGGTCTTTTAATTAGAGTATATGTGGAATATGGGGCACCCTTACACAGGGTATATACAGCAATCCTTAAGTTAAATTTAATAACTTTTAATAACTTTTTTACTACCTTTGGAATTTTTTAAAAAACATCACGACACTGAGTTGCAAGTGTTAATCAGCGACCTTTCTAACGTTTGCGCAGATTTTTACATATATAACACTATACAACAGAATAGATTTACAGACTCAGTGATGTTGACCACATATTGCACATTTATTTCACTTCGTGAAAAAAAATAAAACAAACTACATAAAATGTGCAACGAAGACGAAAACATAGTTCCAACACACTGGCTGGCATTCACTGCAGGAACTGTTGATGTATTACAAACTAGCATCTGCTATATGAACTGTTGGTGATATCACTTCACAAACTGGCATCGACTACATGAACTGCTATTATTTGATTTTAACATTAACATGTACTATAGGTCCAAGTCTATGGGGAGCCGTTTGTAAAAACAGCTTAACAAATTTAGAGGTGTCATTTTTTCTTAATTTAGCGCAATTTTCACACATTTAGAGCTAAATGTGTTAAAAAACTAAATGTTGCGCTCTAAATCTAAATGTTG
>JBBIGA010000032.1:382531-463858 GCA_037576975.1 Alestes dentex | reverse complement strand
CACGCCCCGTGATTACAATTGGCTGTTACTTAGAAGGGGGCTGGACTGCGTGCTGTGATATCCCCTCACCAACATGGGGGATTTACCTTAAAATGATCTTAAATCTAAATGTTAAATATGAAAAAGACATCCCGCACTCTAAATGTGACACTTCACAGTTAGATAGGACTCGGTGACATCTTTCCAAAGACCCCTCATTTAACATAATAGCCCCCCAGCGATCCAGAGTTATTAGCTGAAAACCGTTCACCTCGGACAAAAGTAATGGGACACCGGGGTGAGGTTAACGGATTTCTGCTAATAACTACGGATTATGGCAAACAAGGGGTCGTTGGAAAGAGTGCAAGATATAAATAAATAATTCCATGAAATAAACATTGTTTACGAGTTACGATTCACGAGTCACAACACCCAAGTCCCGAGTCAAGTCTCAAGTCGTTGGGGGCAAGTCTAAAGTCAAGTCACAAGTCTTTGTTTATGTGACTTAAGTGTGACTCGAGTCCGAGTCTCAGACGCGAGTCCCCATCTCTGGTGCCCAGATATGGTAAAGCCTACGTTTAAACGAACTAACACAAATTTTAGCAGATAGAATTTCACTCAAAATAGGAAACCTCATAGTCTGAAAAAATAATACCTGTAAAACCAAATTGAACACTTTTAATGGCCTTAAATTTGGCAATTTTGATTTATCACCTTTTAATCCTTTTTAAAACCCCGCGGACACCCTGTCACAGTGAGTGAATGCACACATGTTGGGGTGGGGTTCCCTAAAAAGCTTCCATATACCCACCACCCCAGACACCACAACTACACTGCTTCTAAAGTGGTCTTTTAATAGTCTTGGTTGGCCTGGCTGTTCGATTAAACTAGTCAGTATGCAACATATTGGCCCTGTTCAAAACTCAGCAAGAAAATTCTAAATGTTTAGTAAATCATTGTTAATGAGCTTTAAGGCTGTAATGTTTTACTTTTGAAAAGTTTTTTAAAAGGTTGTAAGTGAACTAAGATTACAACAAACCCTATACTGTTGGTTTGTTTGTTTTTTTAAGTGCCTACCCTGATATCCTTAAAAAATGGACAGCAATTTAAATGATGAATGATGAAAGTTACCTTTAAGGAAGGTTTTCATGCTGGGGCTTTGGGCCAGTTTAACAGCTGTCTGGCCAGAGTAGGTGGCCAGTGTTGGATCTGCACCGTGGTTCAACAGCATCCACACTGCCGGCAGGTTATCAGCTGCCACTGCATCATGAATAGGGCTGCAGGAATTAAACTTAAAATGAGTCTCCCGAACATGCTGTATACAGAGCAGGCATCATTAGGATATTAAATCATATGGATTTATAGATCCGATAATTACTGTTTTTGAGAGCCATGTCTACTTATAAAACATTTGGGGCTGTACAGAGAAAGCAGAAATCCCAAACCTATTTTGATACAACAAACAAAATTGCCTTATAACACTTAATATTTTCTTTAAAAATGCTTTTGAAATGCCTGTGACTAGCTCCAGTCCTGTTTTAGTGTTGCACTGAATCTGTGGTAAATGCCAGTGGCTGACCGTGTCCCGTCCTGGGCGCTGCAATTGACGTCCGCCCCATGCTTCAAAAGCACCTGCACAATGTGCGTCCAGCCACGAGCACATGCCTCATGCAGTGCTGTGTAGCCAGCATTGTCCCGTCGGTTCACTTCCCGTACATCCTTCTCCAAGCAATACAGCACCACTTCCTGTAGGCAAAGGAACCAGGGAGGAACATGCCAGTCTTGTTTAAGATACGTGCTCAAAGCATAGTACACTGTATACAGTTCCTAGACATTACAATTGCTTCATTCTAGCAAAACATCTCAATGTTCAATTTATGTACATAACTGTTAAAGTATTTTGTCTTGCTAAATATCTTTTCCGAGGATATAGCACAAAACTACTATACCTGGTATCCCAGTCTAGCAGCTCTTTGCAATAATGTCTCCCCAGCGTTTTTGTTCACAATCAGTCGGCGGACCTCTGGGGGTACAGGACGGCTTGGGGTGGATTCATGAGTCCCACCCCTCCCATGCCCTTTCTTTTTAGGCACAGGAGATGAATAGATCTTGGATCCGGCAAAAAGAGCAGAAGACTTCTTGGTGGAAGGGCTTTCCTCATCTGCAGACAAGGAGGAAGAGCGTTTCCCAAGGAGACCTCGTCTGGTTTTAAGCTGGAAGAAAGATTCAAATTGAGAAAATAATGAGAAAGACTTGACTTTGAAAGCACAGCAGCTGACTCGTAAGCCTCACTGGGAGAAGCCTGTGCAAAACGTATTGAATCCAGAATTCCATCTGCCAGTAGGGGGCACTCTAAGACCACCTAATGAACAGGCTTGAGAAAAGTAACAAGTCACCTGTCATTAAAGTGGAGTGAAGCGGCCCCTCATAGTCATGTCTGATCACAGCACAGCATACAGTGTGATCAATGTGAAATTCTTTCTCTGCATTTAACCCATTGACCAAGTGAAGTTGGGAGCTGCCACCAAAGAGGGGTGCCCGGGGAGCAGTGTGTGGGGACCTTACCTTGCTCCTAGGTACCTCAGTGGTGACACTAGAAATGTTGGGATTTGAGGCCACAACCTTCTGATTGCAGGGGACACACCCTAACCACACATCTTAGGGTTTGTTTGTCCCAAAAAATGAACATTTATTAAACTTAAACTAACCTTTTTCTGCTCATCTGTATCACACAAGTGTTTGCTCTTGAACTTCCTTTTTCCTGGTGGTTTGTCATTGAATTCTGGGGTGGGTGGACTTTCTTGCCGTCGCATGGTGCCTGAACGGGTGTACAGGGACCTCCTGGGGCTGAGGTCAGGACCGGGTGTTCCAGTTGTCAAAGTGGCACTGAGACGAGGGTACATACCTATCCTCCCATCTGCAACAGTTTCAACAAAGACTTGTGAGTTTAGTTTACCACTTTTCCAGTATTACAACTGGATGCACATCATGAGTAGACATATCTTCAGTTAAATCAACCATGGCATATACTCTTTCATAAATGACAATTAAGAAGCTTAGGTTCTGCTGAATCTGCTTCAAAGCATTTCATATTTACCTGTACCTTCATCCTCTCCATGCTCAAGCTTCTCTTCTTTTATTCCGTCTGCCACCTTGTCCTTCTCTGTGATATACTCCCCATTCTGGTACTTGCGGTTCCTGCAGCGCTTCCTCTTTTTCATGGAAACTGTGCTTCCTCCATCTGCTCCCTTGGCCTTGTCAGCATCTCCTCCCTCACGGCGGGGATGGAGCCGAGGCCTTCCACGCGGTCGGCGAACTGGGGTTGCAGGAGAGTGACTTGATGGCGGTGTTGACGAGGGGTGATCTGGAGGAGGAGGTGCAGGTGGAGATACAAAACTCCATTCTCTTAACAAGGCTTCATCGGTACGCCGTCGACCTCGTCTCAGCCGTGGAGAGGCCTCCTCCAGGGATTCAGACTCTTTACTGGGTTGTCCAGGGCTGCTGTGGGAGCCAGGGTCCCCCTCACCCTGAGTACTGCTGATAGGGCTGCTCTCGCAAACTATGGTAAGGAACAGGGGCAGACATTCAACAAAGCTGAACAATGAAGTAAAACACTACCGAGTAACATGAACAGGTGTTCAAATTCATGTCCAAGGCATACGAAAACTAATTTTATGATGGGCTAAAAATAACAAAAAAATAAATAAAAAATACCAGTTTTGTGTGGGGCAGTCTGCTCTGTTTTAACAGGACTGCTTTTTCCTTTGCGAACCTTGACCCCCACTTCAGAGGTTGGACATGTGCTCTCCTTCAGCAGACTTTTCTCCACAGTGGGTAACCTATCTTTTTTCTGTTAGAACACAAATATAATACTGAAGAGTCTCCTGAACTGACCAAAACTACTATTAATATTAGTAAAACATCTGTTAATATTTAGTTAAACAAACATGCAGACATATATATTTTTTATCTTATCAGAACATCAGAGAAAAAATAAAAAATTGCATAAAAGCTTATCCTAAGAAATACAACATACTTTTTTAGAGGTAGTGCCTTGCATTATTGTGGTACTGTCCTTCTCTTGCTGTTTTTTCATTAGTGTTGCAGTCTTCTTCGGTGTTGCCAGGGACATCTTCTCCTTCTTGGGCTTTTTTACTTTCTTCTGTTTGGTGAATGGTACTTTTCCTTTGGAAGGGCTATCCTCTTTGGCACCATTAGTTTTCTTCTCTCCTTCTGCCTCTGCTGTAGTCTGTGTTTGAGGGGTTGACTGAGCTATCCCTTCTAGTTTAGAATGAGTAGAGGGCTCTTTTCCTGCTATGTTCTCAAGATCTTGAATCAGTTTACTCTCCTTTCTGCCAGATTTCATACTGGAGGCACACTTTTTCCTGGGGGTGCCGAGCTTTGACCTCTGGCTACTGTCATCCATCAAATTTTCAGATTGCTTTGCTTGTTTGTCACGTTTCTTTTCTTTGGGCACAGTAACAGTTGTAACCTCCTGTCTATTAACTGTGGGTATGACATCTGTGGGTTGGGAGGGTCTGTCTGGTTTAGAGTCCTGCACTTCTGAGGTTCTGGATGGTGTAAAGCTGGTGGACACAGTCTGCAGCAGTGGAGGATTCTGGCACCTGTTGAGCAAGCTAACCACATCAGGTTTCCGTGGACCCACAGTGGACAGATTACAGTAGTTTTCGCCAGTCAGTGCAGTAGTCTCAAGAGCTTTCTGCTTCACTATAGACTCTAGGTTGGACAAGGGTGACTTGGATTTCTCCCATTTTTCGTCCTCTACTTTAGTAGGGCTTAGTTCAGAGCTATGGAACAGGTGGGTCTCACTGTTGCCTTTGCCTTTAGTTGGGGCTTGTGTCTGACCCGGCTGCTTCACCACTGATGTGTCCTGGGAAAAAACATTAGGTTGTTGCCTTGATGATTTCATAAGCGGAGGTGCATAAGGAATCCCTGCTTTTCCAGCCAAAGACTTTCGAGGTGACTGTGTGTTTGCTGTAACAAACAGAGGTGTGGGTGAAACCTCCTGTGAAGAAGTACTAGGAGAGTGCTTGATGCCTTTATTTTGCTGGGCTGGTTTAACTGTGCCTGGTGGTGCCTTCTTACCCCTACAGGCCAATTGCTCTCCCTGATCAATAATGGAAATGGTCTCCTGCTTTGCAAATGTCTGAAGATCTTCAACAAAAGCACTTTTCCCATCTTTGCTACGCAGGGTAGATGCTAGTATGGGGCTTGCCACACCTACGTATGTACCTGGTAGAGTGTTTAATGAACCTGGAGAAGAACCTTTGCCCCATGATGAACTGGGTTCCAAATTGTGGTGATTGCTGAGTTTTGAGGAGGTTCTTTGAGCTGCACCATTGCGTTGAGTGTCTGGAACAAGTGCATATGTTGTAGCAGTATCAAAAGTGGCAGTCTGGGGCCTTTTGGGAGCATGGACGTTCTTCTGATGAGGCTCAACGGAACAATGATCAGTTGCAGAAGTTGGGTTGTTTTGAGCATCCTTGACAATTTTCTGACGTTTGGATTTTGAAGACAAGTCAAGAGGTACATCTCTTGCCTCTGGGGAACAGGAAACATTGTGTTCCTCAGTAGAGGATGACGTCTTCGGTTTCAGATACGCCATGGTCTTTTCAACCCCCCTGTATTGTGGGCATTTCTCTACGAGGCTAAGCAACCTGCTCTGAGTGCTAATGTTGGCTAGGGCTGAGCTACAGCAGATGGCAGCGGTGGGAGAGATGGTGTAACGAGTCGGTGGGGCTGAGCTTTGTGAGGGCTGTTGCACTGGGAGAGCAATAGCTGGGCTAGCAGCAGAGGACACTGTGGATTTGTGCTCTCCTACACCTTTGCAGCCCTTAGACACAGAGTCACTCCTGCTTTTAGATGCCAGTGACAGCGGATTCTTCTCAGGAGCAAGGCCTCTACCAACAGAGAAGTGATAAGGGTATGTTTTGAGCCGTGGTGTCATGCTTGAGCCAGAACTCTGTGCTGGACAGTCTTTTTGAAACTGACTAGCCGTGGCTTCTCTCAGCGCAGCAATTTGGCCCAATCCTGGAGGCAAAGTGATCTTACAGAGAGGGGAAGAAAAGTTAGGGGAAGGCAGGAAAGCAACAGGTTGACCTGTTTTAAAGATTGTTGAACACTGAAATCCTGGGGGAAGGCTGATCACAGGCTGGGTGTGGCCAGGGCTATGAGGAGTTTTCTTATTTGGGGTGATCCCACTATGAACTGAGTTCACTGAGTCCTCTGCACCAACTTTTATACCACAAGGCCAGGGGTGAGTGGGGTAGATGCCAGCACCATCAGCCTTGGCTTTGGGAACCTCTGTCCTATCAGGCAACGGCGTGCTCAAAGGATCAGTGTTGAACACAGGAGCATTGTTGCGAGGTTGGGAGGGAGGGACTTCAGGACAATGGTTTGAATTGCTGGCCTTGCTAGCCTTGCTGGCCTCTGAGCAGACACCAGGCGTTTTGCAGCCTGTGGATGTCCTCAGCTTGTTCTGCTGACTATGAGGCACGTCTCTTCTGAGTTCAGGAGGCAGTGTCTGCTGTGGATTCCCCACCATGCTCTCAGAGGATTGGGCAGGGGCACTGCTCTCTCTGCTCACTGTGCCTCCATCCCCTACACTCATTGGTGAGGGATCCACCTTGACAAACAAGAACAATTTTAGAATTAAATGAATATACAGACTTAAGACAAATAAGATATGCACCAATTTAACAAAAAAAATAAACATTCACCTGCATAGGCGTTTGTTTTAACACAGCATTCCTCAGGGTGTGTCAAAAGGTGTGTGTTTACAAGATCTTCTTGTGTGTATGGCACAGAGCTACAAACAGAAGAAAATGATACATATAAGAAAAGCTTTGAAAAATTTAAATAATTTCCCCAAAGTTTTAAAGTTTATCATTTTTTAATTATTCAGAACAGTCCATGCACCACCAACCTAACAATGAATATGAAAGCAACACTGACCTTGTTTAAGTGTCTAGAAGACAATCAAGCACGTCCTTTATCATGAACTAAAACCAATCCACACTAAGTGTTTCTTTTAATTTTCTTTGTTTCTAAACAAGAACTCAACTTGTAACAAGTGTGTGACACGCTCCTTACATACACACCTTTTCACTCTGCTTCTTTCATTAATTAAATCAATAATTCATTAAGAACAAGCTTTTTATCAAAAAACCTTATCTAAGTACAGATATTTGTGACAGCTGTATTTGTTCTAATTTTATAAGAATTTCCTGAAATTAGTACCTTGCCATTAAGCAAAGAATCAAATTATGCTTTATTCTGTAATATATTAGTATTGTATGTATTCTTACTCAAATTAAATGTTTTGATTCATAGTTCAAATATTGTAAATCCATGCAATTAATAATTCATACATTTACATATCTAGTTCTTATAAAAGAAAAGCTTGATTGTTTTTAGACATTTGTAACTACACTGTTTTCTCTTCATTACCTTCTTGTCAATAAACCCACAGAAATATACCATGACCGAAATTCTCCTAAACTTAGGAAGGGTTGTAACAGATGTTTAGAGTTTTATTTAAAAAAAAAACCCCAAAAAAGTTAATTTCAAAGTGCATGGTGTGAAAAAAATAAACTAAATACTAAGACTTTAAATATCTTAACTTAAGAAAATGTCACAAACCAACATGTCTAATGAGAACAATGATTAAGTATTTAAGAATATTGCAATATTCTTTCTATAGCAAGCCTACAAAGAAAGGCATTGTAACTATGAAGCTGGGACTTGCATGAATCTTATTCATGCCATTTAGTAATTCTCCAGTTTATAGTGCAAAAAGTCAGGGCTTAGAGGCTAGTTGGAAACTTCCTGTAAGAGAGGTTCCTTTCAAAGATGTCACAATTTCCTTTAAGTTCAAACTTAAGCAGGAATAAAGATCTCTGTGTTGATGTAATACAACATCCTGTTTATAAGGAATCCAACAGAATGATAATGTTGCTCTACTGTCAATTAAATTTCTTTGTTTGGCCACGTGACATTATAAAGCAACTATTAATTTTAAACAAATTCAACCCGAATTGTTATGACTCCTCAACTTTTCTATGTGCCATCTGGGGGCAGGACCCAGAGGAGAGACTATTCGAGAGGGTAGACTGCTCACTGTGGGTCATTAAGGGTTGTTGAGGGATGGAGTGGAGTGACATCCTGATTGAAATTTCCAAGCATGTCCAGCACCTTTCTGATATCAGTCAGAAACCTCACACACTGCAGAGACGTCACCATACAACCACATCTTAGAATTAACAAATTGACTGTGTGACTTTAAAAACAAACAAGCAAACACACAAACAAAGAAACAAACAAATAAATGCATCCTTTGACAGTTACCTGTCAACAGATAACTGGCTTCCCAGGGTCCTAAAAGTGAGGGGACTAACTGTTTTAAATTTTGAGAGGGGGGCACAAACACTGCAGTTGCACAAGAAATCTGTGGAACATCCCTGTGTGGCAAGCACAAATTTGCCAAAAGATGTCACAGAGAAGTCAAGACTCTGGCATCCCTATGACCTAGACTGAGTTTGCATGATAGTGAGCCTCTTGTGCTGCTCTCCTCCAGAGCAAACACGATCAGCAATGACCTAGCTTTGAACACCGCTGCTAAGGCTGTGCAGCAGGGATAGTGGATGCTGCATAGTTGGTTGCTGACTGCAGCCATCGTCTTAGTATGTTGCAGTTTGTCCTTTTATGTCCCTCTCAATTCCCTATTCTTTCAACAAATTATATCAGTTGATTTTATTTGTTAGCTATTTACCAAATTCTGCACATAATCTTAATACTTAATGCTATCTTTGTAATCTCCATAACCTCAGGAAAGCCCCAGATATTTGTTCAAATTGTAGGAAAAAAAGACAGATGGTGTATTCTTCCATGAAGCATGCCACAAAAATATATATTGGTGATATTGTGATCACATTCAACACCAATATTTAAACCGCTCCTGCTCTGTTAATATAAAAATGACTAAGCTTGGGCATGACACAAAAAGGAAACATGGCCAAATTTGAGGGGGAAATACAAACAATATCTTATTTTACACACACACAAAATTCACGCTCTTCCAAACTGGACATTCTCCAAATTGGTATTTCATGACTATGTGCAAGAAAGAAAATTAGCCATCTTATAACTAAAGTGAGAGTTAGACCATAAAGAAATTCCACTTTAACTGTCAGACAACTGAGAGGGAAGCTTTCCCAACAAAAGGAGCAGCACCAGTGCAGGCCTCGTTCATTAAGAAGTTTACACTGGTTAACGAATCGGCTTCCTGCAGTACTATAGTGCTGATCCAGACAACAACTGAGATGCTCACACGCTGAATGTAGACGACTGACCAGAAGGACTTGCTGCCTCTCTGTTTACCTCTTTTTTAAAAATTGACCAAGCCCAACCTCTTTCAAGACTGAAGTGTACCTCTAAAACAGACCCAAAAACTAACTCCATATTCCTCTAAGGTGCCCCGAAAAAAGTGTCCGGGTATTCCAGTAAAATGACAATGACATCAAAAGCACTGGGGTGTTCATTTGAAGAGACTAGTAAAGGAATGACAAGAAAGTGTTCTAAGTGCAGAACCTTAAGAGTCGAAGTGGAGAGAACAGTCAGGCTCAGACTTCAGAAACGAGAGAGAGAGAGAAAGGACGACAGAGAAATATGTTAATGCTTTCTCTGTACGAATCAAAGGGAGCGCGAGCAGCAGACTGGCCGAGCGGTCAGAGGAGTCTCCCAGGTCAGCACAGAGCGGAGCCATGTCTGTACAGCAGCGGCACTGCTCGCCTATTTGTAAAGTTTAGGCTCCGCCGTCTCGCCACTCTCGCTAACACACTTCACACCAGAGACCCAACACGGAGGCGGAGGCAGAAGCACAAGAGATGCACTGATGGAACACAGGGCCCCCGGTCCAGCAGGGTGCCTTTATTGTGCTGGTACGGGCTTGCACGGCGACGAAAGGCTGAAAACGGCAAGACCACCCCTCTCCGCCTCTGTAGTCTGGAGAGACTCTGGGTCCGCGGTCTGCGCAGCCCCGAGGCTCAAACAGGCACAAAGGAGAGCGATCCGAGCGTCCAAAAGCCGTGAGGAGGGAGACGATGAGAACAGGTGATCACGCCTATGCTGGGATAAAACAGCCTCTGCGCAAGAAAAAAAAACGTCCTACTGCTCCAACTCCGACCACCCCGGTTTGTCGATCGAGCTCAAGGCTGATGAACAATCGCAAATCGCAGCATGTCTATTTCTCACACACAATACAGGAGAACATAGGTGCCGGGGGAGGTTCTGTTTGTTAATAATAGGCTGAAACCAACACAACTCCCCGAGATCCACAATCGACCGAAAGGGCGAGGTGCACAAACACACCAGCAGCACAATGTAGGTCTCCTGCATGGGGATTATCCGAAAGAGAATCTGCTGCGCGGAGAGCCACCGCCACACTGTTGATGCACTCGTGCGGCCACAACGCGGCCAAAAACTAACGACACGTTCCTCCCCCGTGTAGCCCGCTATCAGACCGAGCCCCCCCCCTCCCTCCTCCTCCTCCAAAAAGCCCCAAATCCCTTCAAACTGAACATACCTAGCCTTGCTGACTAGTGACCACGACGAAGTAGCCCGAGCATGACGTCTTTTTCCAAGGAGAGCTCGATGAAAGAAAAAGCGAGCGAGCCAGGCAACATTTAGAGGGTGATATCACCTACACGAGGAAACATCGTACTTTTGGCTGTCTCTGCACATTCTCCCGAGGGCTGCTTGGGGGGAAAGCATAGCATTGCTGAATGTTTATGGACCACGGACACGGTCAGGCATCGCTAACCACCGCGTGTTACTCGGACTGCACGGTGGAGAAAGAGCCATGTTCGTACTTAACAAGGTGTTCTAAATTGAAGCAGCAGTGTTCGGCTCCCTGCGCAGCGAAGTCTCCTCGAAGCAACTATCCGCGTGTATTACCGCTGCCCGCGAGCATGTTAGACTAGCCGTCTGACCGGGGACGAAAAACATTTTGTTTCTGGTCCGAAACAGTGTTTTATTCGGCCCGCTTCGGGACTGAAGAGGTTCAGAAACGTGACACAGCCCCCGAACCGAGCCCCCGTCTACAGCCCTGAATAATTCCAAAAACACTGTTCAGCCGAGCGAGAGAGCGATGGCAGGAGGTACAAACATTCACCAACCCGTTTGACTGACATTTGTGGGATGTTGGTGCATCGACTGAAAGGTTTTACTCCCGCCGTTTCGGTATCCGTCGGTAGCAGTTCACTAATCTCGACGATTTCGGTTCTGAAAGTCCGGGGGGGGTTCGTCAAGACAACCCCGTAGCGTAGCTCAGCCACTGCTCTGGTGGGAGATAGGGGCAGATGGAGGCGCGCTGGCGCTGGGAGTTGTAGTGTTTCTAAACCCACGCCCTCGCCGTGTCAACCCCGAGCAGGGAGGAGCGGGGACTGCAGGTACCGGCATGCAACGCGGGAGTCCAGCCGCTCGAGGGGGAAAAGGGGGATCGCAACGGTGCGCTAAAACCGAAAAAAAACCTTCCCCAAGTAACAAAGTGAAAAAACACGGAGCCTGAAACGAGCAGGTTATTTCTCCCGAGAATGCGGGTGTGTGATATAGTGAGGCTGGGTGGTCGTCGAGGATTTCTCCTGAGGTTACAGGTCGCGTTTGGGAAATCTTTTCAAGGCGGACAGGCACAAAAAAGAGTTGAAAAAGGTGCTGGTCGGTTGAAGCGTCGCAGCGGAATGAGCACGCGGGGTTGAGGGCTAGTCCAGCTCGGCCATGAGAGTCAGGGCAGCGGAGCCGAACCAAGAACCCAGCTTCGCCCTCAGACACCGCCGCACGAAACACTTTGCTGTTGTTATTTCATAGACATGCCTGCAGATAAATTCTCTTTAAACAACTTAAACACAAATATTTTCATTGTTTTTACAAACAGTGACCTACAGCCTGGTAACGGTCGTCCGTAAGTTTCTGAGGACCACTTTCAAACAAAAAGGCCACTCACATTAGTTCAGACTAGGCTAATCCACATAGCTTCATTATCCATATTTCATAATAGCTGATAATTATGCGTATTATCTGTCACACGTGCGATGAGGAAAAAATAAATTAACTGACAAAAAACTACACAAGCTCATGCGAGAGTGTTTGAAAGTTATTGGTGACAAATATTTTAAGTAAAGCCCTTGCAGCAGGACTCCATAAACGTCATGCCAGATCATTTAAGGTTCTCAGTTCGCATATACGATATGGAATGCACAACACTTCAGATCCGTATAGTTATTTGGAGACATTCGTTTATAGATGGACGAAGTTAGCCAATGTGGAGCATTTATGAGAATTTTATAAATACACCAAGGTCATGATAGGAGCAGGCCAATCTTAATTAATTAGGAGAGAGAGAGAGATTTTTTTCTCTTAAGTTGTGTTTTCTGTACAATTCACTACTAAAGTCATCCCACAGGGAGATTCTCAGTCATCAAGAGCCATAATGCTATGATAGATACAGCAATAGGTGACCCTAAAGGTGATTAAGGAATACCACACGGTTACAACAAGTTCATTATGCTCATTTTCACACCAGTATATAAACATGTCAAGGTGGTCTTCTCCTCAACACTGCCTACCCAAACCAGCATGTTCATTCATGTGATCAGTGTTTTGTGTTTTTGTGGCATGTTTCTGCTGGTGTCCCATCCAACCACATGACTTATATGCCTGAAATTAAAGTGGTCACCACTGTTCATCCAGCCAGTGGAGGAGGAAAAGGATTTTCCTCAGCCAATGACCACAGATATATCTGTTTAACAAAATATTGTTCAAATCTCCACCTCCAATTAGGTCACATTATTCTGCTCAGGTCACATCAAGTAGAATCCTTCTCAAACCCAAGTTTAAGTTATCCACAGCTGGGGGTTCCCAAGGGTGTTCATACAGGGAAAAACAACAAATGCTGAGGTGGTGGACAATGAAGCATGTACATATACACTGGTGGATGCTTTTACTGGCCTTTTGGTCAACTGGCACTAAGTCATGCATAAGAGGAAGGACCTACTGTACTTAAAAGAATTTCACATTCTGGGCCAAACTGTCTTTTTATATGTTAGACTGCATTGACTGTACCTTGAATATATTGTACAACATGACTATTTGCATCAATGCATCAAAATTTGTTTTTCTTGCCTAAATCTTAAATTCCACACAAATGGAAGATGTTTATCTTTCATCTGGTTCATGTTGTGTATTTGCTTGCTTTTTGGAATCAGTTTTATCAGTTCATAAAGTGAAGTTGCATGTCTTGTGGGTAGGGTTACCCACCATTAACCACAACAGGTAATCGTTTCAGAGTTTAACAAAAAAAACCTTGCTTATCATGTTTCATGTAAGATGCTTCACGCAGCTTACATCTTTTGGGCCTTGGCCAGACACAGTGTGACATCACAATTTAAGTGTCTTCTGAAAACACTGATCAGGGATGCTCTCATTCAGTGGTCAACAACGAGGGCCACAATTCGGCTAACAGTTTCTTTCTAAAGTTACTTTTCCCCTCCAACATTCAAAAATTTACATGGATGGACCGCAAAATAAGATTGCTTTTGCAGGCACAGAGTAATTAGCCTAATAGAGGTTCTCTCGGCTGTTTGGCGACAGTAATACATCATTGGAGACGACGGCAAGAAAAACATGCAGATACTGACTAATGTAGTGCTATGCTTCTTTGATTCAAATATCTGAAGAGGGATAGACGTTGGGGGGAGCACATTCACAGCCCACCTGTAATTAAAGACAAATTAGGCAATTTGCTGCCTTAAACCATTGCAAAGTCAGTTCAGTCGCATGACCACGGCCTGAGAAATGTGATGATCAGTTCTGCTAGACGATGACCTATTTCTCTTCATTAAGCTCCCATACTCAAAATTGAGTCTTAGAAACAGCAACAAAGCTCGACCAACTCGCCTGCCCGTGCACAGACACGATTCGAGAAAAGACAGTCTGCCCTCGGCTGTTTCGTCCAACAAGCCTACAGTCTCATGTGCCATTAGTGAGAGAAGGCATTCCACCGAGACGTCAACAGGAGCCACAAACACTGCTAACAGCCTAGCATGCTCCGAACTGTGGGCTTTCTGATAAACGGACGAGACAGCGCCAGGCTATACGCCGCCTGGACCGCGCAGGGCTGATAAGGTAAGTTACGCTAGCTGACTGAATTCACCCAGACGCCTTCGGACAGGCTGCTCACAGCCCTTCTCACAGTTCTCCACCAGAGAGAGAGAGAGCTCTCTGCTGCTGACAGTCCGAGCAGCTGTCCTTTAGCATGTTCCGAAACGGCTAATAATGTTATGGGCTCTCCCGCCTCAACTCCCCACAAAAGCCCGAAGAAAAACACCCAGCGTCAGCTTGCCCTGCGCCTCGAGCCGCGACTTTGACATTTAAAAGTTAGACACAAAGACCAAACCGTCAATGTGGGGCCCGATTTTTGCGAGGGGGTCGACGGTAAGGAGACCGTGTCACGTCCCCCGTTTAGTGGCGTGAAAAAACAAAAACAGGCTCGTCGTGATGGTGGTGGGGGGACGCCTGCCTGCGTGCGATACGGGACAGTTGAACGGCAGGCAGGCCAGCGCGTGGCTGAGGCGGGCCGTGTCCGAGGAGACAAACTGAGAGGATGCAAAACCTGCCACCCTCGCGAAAGCACGCTGGACGAAAACGGACTGCACTGACCGCGGGGCCGTTGCTCTGGACCACTTTTGTAGGCCTGAAACACATGTCACAGCCTGTCCCAGTCGCCCGAGGACTGCGGATGAGTTACCCAGATCATTAGCCTCTCACTCGTCGGGAACGTAACGGTAGAACTGAGTTCGGGGGGCTGCGTTAGACCACCGTGAATCCCCCGTCTGCACACAGACAGCAGACACTCTGCAGGAGTAAATCGAGACTTGCATACACTCGTGCGATCGGCAAAGTTTACAGAGTTGACCATCGCCGTCCATGGCGTTTGCGGTGTCCCCTTTAATGCCCCCTCGCTCGCGCTCCGGCTCGTCTTTGTTAATCGCGTGGTGCCGCGCCGCCTTACCTTACCGCCCCGAGCCGACCCCTCGCGCCCTCCGGCCGGCAGCGTTCATCAAGAGAGCGCTAAACGTAGGGTGCCTGTGGCTTTCGCTTCGGTTCAATAGAGCGATCGAGCGTTAGATTGAAGCCAGTGAGAATTTCGGGCTTCTCCCCGCGATCTTCCCTCATCGCCAGTTTTCGACCGCAGCAGCTGGAGAAGAAAGTCGCGCATCCAGGGTCTTAAAGCCTGCCTGCTTTTCACAGGTGAGAGGATCCTGAAGGCTGATGCTTCTGGAAACAGTCCTAATTCTTTCTGCTATGCGGAGCCCGTGCTCATAGCTCTTGTTCTAGTATGGTGATTGTGCGTTTTGTGCCCAATAAAGATTTATTCTTTGTTTTTTTCAGTCAGCAGGCAGTGAAGTCAGCGTTATTTCCTGCTGCCAGAAACCTAGTCCTGGAATTTCCAGTGGAGAGGCAGGTTTAGCTATACCCTTTAGTCTTGGTGGTGCAGAATGTAAGTTTTCTGGCATTTAAAAATGTTTAGAAATCCTCATTGTGCTGAACGAAGTAACTATTACCAGCTCACTTGGTACATTATTATCCAGATGGTAATGGCCTATCAATCCAGCCCAAGAGCTGAAACATGAAAAGAATAAACAGACCTCATCAGTGATATAGTGGAATAGTGAAGCGTACCTTGTTGCACCTTTAATCAGAATCTAGGATAACCAGCCACTGTGAAAACCAGGCCACCATGGTGTCAAATGAAAAGTTCACTTAGGATGAAACTTTGGTGTTTCTTGCCCACCAAAAAGCCTGAAGCATACATTTTTTATTTCTGTTTGGATACAAATACACTTAATTTAAAACATATTAGACAAAATCAAGAATGTCACCTTTTATTTTGGGGTATTTATAAGTGTTATTGTGGCATAGTGGTACTTTACTTCATTTAAGGTGAAAATAAATATCGGGACTATTGGGAGTGTTTTCAATAAAAATAGTTTAGTAACATTTTTGATTTGGGAATAACATTGACTGTAGGAAAAATATTTAATTGGAGCTCTGCTGCAACTGAATGCACACTAGTGTAAGGTCCAATCTTAAAACTAAAGATGCCATAATAAGTTCTGTGCTGTGAAATGTGTAAGGGTAAACGTATTTGAAATTTACGGAAAATAATAACCCACCTTTTAAAAAATACAAACACAGAGACTGCTACTGTTCAGAAATATACACATTTTGAAAGTACGTTCACTCTGCAATGCATCAAAAAATGTTTTGTCCATAGCCATGGTACAATAAAGGCAATTTAATTCAGTGAAGTGTGCCATGGACTTTTCCAAAACCATTGAGAAACCATTATTTTTTCCAAAGTGTACTGTATTATCATGCTCAAGTAACAGGACTGTAAAATACACAAATACACAGCAGCTAAAAAATCTTGTTCTATTACCATGCCATGGATTCAGCAAAAGTGGGTCAAATAAGTTTACTGCTGTTCTGCTCTAACTGACTGGAACCAATCAAGTATAACTGTCACAGAAATTGATCACAAAGATGCTTATCATTCAACATTTGTTTTCACTTTTCAGGCATCTCTATGGATATGATCATAATCCATCTGATTCCACCAAACATATCTAGTGGTCTACCAAACCAGAATACTATTTCTACATGAGGATTTAGCGCCATGTATGTAACTGCTTATATATATATATATATATATATAGGCCAAATCATTTATGTATACAGGTGTCAGTATTAAGTCGCACAGAACAAGTGTTACTGTTTTTACGCCCATGTCCGTATACTTATGTATTGTGGAGAATAATGTTGCATACAGACCGCAACAAAACTGTAACATTTTATGATTATGAATGAATGTGGCATCTAAATCAGAACAGTCAGGTGAAAATTAGAGAGACTATTAGAGAGACTAGAGAAAGAAAAGACAGAATAAAGGTTGGGGGTGGGGGGTGAAACTCATTACGTGGAGACAGGATGGAATGAAGGGAGTATCGAAGTATAGCCCAGACTGAGCCGGAAGGAGGAAGCCCCAGCTGATGGGTCCCGCCAGAACGTGGAGTGTGTTGAAGTTAACAGTATGAATTACATTTATTCAGCTAAATGTAAATAAATATTAATGGCTGTGTATATAGTTTTGCTGTCCTGTCAGTAGGCACTGTTTTTCTTAGAAACTTAAAAGCACTGGCCTACTTTACGTGAAAAAAACAGTACAAGTGAAAAATCTGCATTCTAGGATCAAAGTAAAAATATTGTTTTGACAAAAAAAAACTGTTTTAACATTTACATTTAGGAACTCAAAAGATAAAAGAACATGCCTATGAGAGCTGTCTCATGCATTAACCAGCAAGCATTATTTTTTTAGTCTACCATATCTTAATACATACAGGTGTTGCAGATAAATGTAACTGGTAATTTATAGTAGAGGAAAAAAGACTTACTTCATGATTACTCCCCCAATCATGCATTTACATTTACAGCATTTAGCAGATGCTTTTATCCAAAGCGACTTCCATTCCCTAACTAGAGGACAGTCTCCCTGGAGCAACTTGAGGTTAAGGGTCTTGCTCAGGAACCCTTGGTGGTATACCGAAGGTAGGATTCAACCCATGACTTCTTGGTCTAGAGGCAGGTATTTAATTTGCAAGAGACTAACTTTAAAACTGGACTTTAAAAATGTAACTCTGCATAAAAGTGGGATTTAATGAATTGTTTTTACTTTGGTAATTGGATATTTCTGTGGATTCTTTTAGACATCAGCGTGAGCCAGGATGGTTTTTAAATCCACTGTTTAGATTTAGATTGCATATTTAACAAATCATTTAGACATTCTGAGGATGCCATGCCACAGTTTCCAGAAATATTCTGTGAAGATTGCACAGAATGAATTTATGTTTCACAATGCATAAAATATACAATTTTAGAGAATGACTCTTTTCAGTGGTTTATAATCAGTGGTCTACAGTTTTACACATTTGAAGTTATAGTGCTAAGGTGCTTTATCACATGATCCTGTTACTTCATCTACAGGAACCAAGATTCATCTGCACTGCACATGTGCCTTTGAGAGTGTCTCATGGTCCTAAACACTCCTGGAATGGGATCATAGAGGTACATCTGAAAGTGACATAATTCTTTGAGGAGGTCAACATGGCTCTTAGGCATATTATGAGACACAGTGGGAAAAAAAATGGGCACCCTATACAAAAATTCTGATATTAAACATAAAGTAATGTAAAATGAAAATTCACAAGCCTTACAGGTTGTCAAGACATCAAGATACATACTTTATTGTTCTAGATCTTTTATGTTTTTAGTCATAAATAATGAATGTACAATTTTGGAAAATAAGGCATTCGTTATACATTTCTGTTTTTGTTACTTTTAGTGTTTACCTAATTCAAATGTATACACACACACAATGTCTTTCAACTTGCGATGATAAATATGAACAAAAACATTTGTATAAACCACAATATGTAAAAAAAAATTATAGTAATAAACGTATTAGACACCACAAATTTATTGCAAGTAATTTGTTGCAAAGCAGCTTTTGGCAATTAGAGTTTTGAGACATCTACAGTAAGACGTAATTAGCTTTTGCAGCATTGCTGTTAAGTTCTGGCCCATTCTTTTAACCAAACCCTTTAGTTCTCCAGAGTTACAAAAGTCTGCTGGACAAGCAGAAAAAGCTTCCATACATTTGAGTGAGATTTTTTTCAGAAAACTGTCTTGAGTTATTTTAGGTGGGTGTATGGAGACATTGTCCATTTTCTCCATAGATTAAGGTTCTTGGCTGATAAGAAAAATTACTCCTGTAATATCTCCCAGAATATCACTCAGTTCATGTTTTCTTTGATTACTTGTAACGTATCAGTACTGTTTGTAGAGAAGCAGCCGAATATATTAATGCTTCCCCCTCTGTACTTCACCATGGGTTGGTTTGGGGGGCTCATATGCACAATCCTTTCTCCAAATATCACAAGCTGAATTGTTGCAAAATAGCTCTTTTTTGTTTTGTCTGACCAGTGCACATTGTTCCAAAAGAGTTCTGATTTGTGACAATGGTTGTGTGCAAATTCTAGATGCTTGTCTCTGTTTTACTTTTGCAAGGCTTGTAGGAACAGAGATGTCTGCAGTGCAGCTCATTGCATCTTGTACTCTGTGTAACTGTTGTTCCTGCTGCTTTCAAGTCAGGTTGTGACTGTTGGCTTCTGTCTTACCTTCCTTGTCAGCTGTTGAAAACATTTTTTTCCATTAACTTTTCAGTAGCATTTTGTCTAAACAATTGACAAGGACACTTGAGGACTTTTTGGCTCTGCAGATGTTTCTATTCGAGTGTTGTTCAGTGACAGAACTTTTGGACGCTCTTTCACCATTACTATCATTGGTAGTTGTTAAATGAAATCTTGCCAACGAATGCCAATGTCTTTTGTAATGACATTGCACAAGAACTAATTTTTGCTGCATTCATATCTGCAACTTGATATATTTCTAGTTTTACATATATATTTTTTCATATGTTGTTTGAATATTTAGTTATCTAATCATGTATTTGCTTTAGTTTATGAATACAGACTATTAGGTGCATTTTTATAAGTACAATGACATTACATGTGTAAATTTAAAGTGGAAATATGCACTGCAGGTATATTAAATAACAAACAAGAGTCTGAATACGTATTGCCTCTCTGTATTGCTTTGAAGTGTTAAAGGGTCAGTTGGAAAATGTCCACCATGGACAAGAAACATCATGAATAAGACAAGTAGCTATAAGGGCTGCTTATGGAACATGTCTTTATGCTTAAAGTTGGCTATGCTAGTCGCTAATAGTTTGCTAAAGTTAATCTGACAGCAGAATTGACCATTATTAACGTGTTAGTTCATGTTCCTGATTAAATTAAGTACAATTCACCATATCATAGCATTTTAATGACAGCTTTGTTTTCCTATAATCTTTGAACAATATAGCGTGCCACAGGACAGAATGAAAGTGCCTTTTGAATTCACACTGATGAGTTTGTTTATAGAACCCATTATCATATACAGAGATCATTCAGTGGGCTTAACAAAGATATAATAAGTATTAAAGAAAAGTTAGCAGTAAGTTATTACAGTTATCTATGAGGCTTAAGTGTAAAACTGCAGTAGTAATACGAGTAATAATATAAAGTACTTTGCAATATTATATTTATTAATATAAAGCATCCAATAAATGGGAGCCAGTCTTTTCAGGCTTCAGTATAATTGCCTGGCCTGCACCACCAGCACTTTCAGGAGCCCTAAACCTAAAATATCTCATTACAACGATAAAATAAAAATCTAATAGGCTCTGTTGCATGTGTAAAAACACTGAACAGACTCGGTTTACCTCTATAAGTGACCTAGAAATATGGTCATTTTGTGGCACTTCTCACAAGACTTCTTAACTGACTAATGTTTTAGTAGGAACAGTGAATAAAGTGACACCTGCGTTTCGACAGGAAAGACATCAGTAAATAGGGTTCAAATTGAGATCGGAGGCACACATTCAGTGAGTGTGGTGCTCGTGCATAATTGTAATCTATAGGAAAAACCGAGGAGCAGCTGTTCCTCACGTGACTGAGAGTGTCACTGCAGGGAGGTGATCAGACTGAACCAGAACAGCAGTCCAGAACAGCTCCACTGCTCCACCGACCAACGCTGGGGGGCAACGGGTCCCTCGAGGTGACGCTTGTCACTGGGCGTTATGACCACAGGCACAAGACCAGCTGCCTCAGAGCGTCTCGCCCTATTACCAATACACACATGAGCTGCGTATGCCCTGGCTGAACACCACTGTCAGCTTTGTGCAAGACTTAAACTGTGCAAATTCACCCAACACGGTGTCTTTCTGCAAACCTTATGAAATACAGTGTAACTACACAAATAAGCCAACTAACAGAGACTACTGTGATAGGCCTGAATCAGTCAGCTATGAAGACAGACTCACCAACTTCTGTAGAGGATCCGGCGCGGGGCACCCAGTACACCGAAGCCCCCATTTAGAAGTCGCGTCACAAAATCGTGTCGTTCATCGCCGTCCCCCCTGCCTGAGGTTTTCATTGCGCGCAGGAATGGATCATTGTCCTGTTACGCGGAAATCGAGTGGGTCTGTGTTTCGTCTTGTCCAGACAAACAGATCTGCATTACGTTTAAAGACGGGCATACAGAAATAACTACGTCCACACAAGATAAAACAAAAACTAACGACGGCCAAACTTCTTCGACAAGCTTCATTAAGCGGAGATCCCCAGTATATTTTGTGGTTCCATAGTGTAGTGGTTATCACGTCTGCTTTACACGCAGAAGGTCCTGGGTTCGAGCCCCAGTGGAACCATGAACTTTTTAAGACTTAAGAATCTTTAACCCCAAAACCCGTATCGTTAATGACGGAATTTCCCTCCCAACTTTAACAGTCCAGCAGACACTGATGAAAACAAGCAGCAAACTACCAGACCCTAGCGCAGAAACGGACAGAGCTAAAAAGGATATTGAAAACTTTCCCTGCATCCAATAAAACCATTGTTTAATACATATAACACGTGTATTCATATAATTTAATGGTAACAGCTAGTTTTTCCTCTTTACATTGACTTGACATTTGACACGCTTCACTTTTTTTTTTGAACATACATTTAAACGCCCAGGCCTGATTCCCTTTCATGTGTTACCGGCACTAAGACTTGACACCTTGACGCAGCCGTGCAGTGCAGATAATACACGACGTAGATGATACGAAGGATACGTTTAGAGGACTTTTTTTTTTTTTTTACCTGTTCACGGTATGCTCTGAAAAAGTGTTCACCACCCCTGACCCTCCTATGTCCATTACTCCCAACACACCTCTTCCAGCTAATTCAGCTAATTAGTCCATTAGCAAGCCTGTACTGAGCTGAAACGGATGTGTTATAATGAAGGACAATGCTCTAAAATGTACAGGGCAGTGAGTCTGCAAGAGCAAGGCTGGGAAACGAAGACGTTTCGTGGAGAATAAAAAACAGGTCTCATAGTAATGTCTTGGCGACCTCTACTGTTCACTCGGTGTTAACCTTCAAGCAAATAATGATCAATACAATAACACCCGATGGTTAATTCGTCGTTAGACTTGATAATTGCAGTGCAGTGTCAGGTCATATGAAGTGTGTTTCAAGACCAATATATTCATTTGTAATCTTCAGAGATGGGTAGTAGGGTAGCATTTATTGAAGTAATATTATGAGGGATTCGTACGTTCCTCTGTATTTTCAAATTACACTTGTGGAAACAGCTGTATGTTTATTTAAGTTACAGTTTTAACTAAATTGCATTTATAACGTATGATGTATAATGTTGCTTTTTGTGCATTTAAGTTTATTCTGTTTCCTTGGGGACAGCATCCACTCACTCTCACTCATACTATTTTATTTTAGTGTTTTAGCGTTTTGTTTTTGATCAACAGAGCAGTCTACTCAAGTTGTTTTTTGAAAGGTTTTTTTTCTGCTCTAGTCATTATTTCACAGAAAAAATAACACTTCCACTTGAGTATGTGTTCTAGCCTCTCTGCCCACCGCTGGTGAATTACTTCCATATTACTATTAGGAAAGGCCAGCAAAACATCTTTCACGTTTTGTGAATACAGACCCAATTCTATTATTTTTGTTTGTAAGCAAAGTCTAAGAGCCAGAGCCATACCAGTTTATAACTTATTTTTCTTCTTCTATTTTGAAGCCTTTTGAGCTGAGGCATCTAATGTTCTAACCTAGTAATGTTGGCTGGATTTTTTTACATGTCAATTTATGGTTGTTAATAGCTGCTTTTTGCATTCAGCAACACTGACTGCCCAGGAAAGGTCTGAGCAAACAAACCATTTTTAAAGTATGTTTTTATAGGGCCCAAGAAACATTTTTCTCTGCTGCTGTTTTTTTAATCTTCAGTTGTACAGTATTGTAATTTCACCTGATTTAGACAAAGCCCAAGTAAGTCACTGTTCATTTTTCAGCGATGCATTCTGTGAGTTTGCTCATCTATTGTTAATAATCTGTGCGTCACATGGAGCTGTCCAGGGTTCTGAAGTGGTCAATTTTACTGGACATATGCATTTGTTTAAAGGGGCTATTAACTTATTTTGTTGATCTATTTACACTTTTAGCTGTAGGGTCCTGCATGTGACCTACTGACTTTCAAATAAAGAACAGTGTTTGTCATTTTGTTTGAGAGACATTGTTTGTTTGAAAGACTTTGGATCCTTTGAACCAATAAGAATTTGGCCAGACTTGTCTTTAGGCATTGTGTTATGACAGCACCACCCCACACAAACCAAAATCTTTCAAAAGTCTTTAGTCGTTGCTGACCAAAAAGCAGTGAGCAAGCTAGCTGGATTGCAAATTTAGAACTAGCCATTGACTGTAGTTAAATCACTAAAATGCAAGGGTTTAGTAAATATAAAAATTCATTCATTAACTGCCTGCTATGTTATATGAAAGATCAATACAATATTTTTTCTATTAATGATCTTTGGAAAGAAACTGTTTCATAAAATACTACTTAAATGTTAACGTTACTCAAATGACTTGCCGCCCGGTACAGCCACAATGCCTGGATGATTGGCCAAATTCTAATTTGCATTAGACATTAAAACTTACTAACCATGGTTACTGTACTCCCTCTCAGTTTAACACAGCTTCACTCCCATAATCACAGAAAGTTCTTCAGGAAAATAAAAGCTTAAAGGCCCAGAACAGTATTGTATTCTTTTTTTCTTACTGAAAATCCTACCAAAGTAGCAAGTCTGTGATGACCTGCAAATATTTATTTTGTAGACTGAGAATTCCATAATAAGGACTCCTGAAGTTTTAAAATATTCTTACATCACTGTTTTGGAGCTGTGGGTGTAGCAATTTTTCCTCCACTGGATTTTAGTTGCTTTTTGCATCTTCGTCTCCACATCCTGCACCAATCAAAACCAGAGCACAAGATAATCCGGGTACTTCAAGTTCTAGTTAAGTGAATTACCAGTAAAACAAATAGAGTATGTAATTGCATGTAGTAGAGATAAGTAGAAGTATGAAAGTAATATTGATAAAAGCAGTGATATTCAACATGGTAAGACTATTTCACATAATAATAAGGTATTGCACATAATGACATTATTTAGCACTCAATACTGCAGTGCACATGATATTGCACATAGGACTGTTGCATGTTATAATCAGTTACTATTGTACATTATAATACTACAAGAACGCACAAAATGATGATGATTTAAACCCTGTAAGAAATTGCACAACAAAGTAAAATCAGGTTATTGCACAGATTATTGTATTTGTGGCAGAGGGAGGAGTGACAGAGTCTTTGAGTCTTAAAGCCTCATATCTCTTAGGGGATATCCTAACCATCCTGATCTAACGAGCACAACAAAAACATTAAAGTTGCCTGTTGATTTGCCTTGAGTTTCCTCATCAACCGTCTGCTGAGCTTGTTAAGTAAAAGCCCCGATTTAAGTATTTAATGTCTAACATACGTTTGGTCTCATACATGTAAAACACCACTATATCTAAAGTCAATTAAGGTCAATTAAGTTTTATGCTGTCAGTTAAAAGGTAGTGACGAATATGTGGTCTGCTGGGCTTAATGCCCCTACAGTTAAATAAAAAAGAGAGACAGAGTAAATGGGATGTTTAAAATACTTGTTTTAATGTCATTAACCCAAAGAAAGGAAATAAAAAAAACTAATTCACTGCACAGACGTTTTTAATTTCTTGGAGCCAGTCAGATTTTAGACCCGTTTTTAATACACATTTGACAGATTGTGTCAGAACCACAGGCACTCTCTACAGAGAAAACAACACAATCCTGAATGCTGGTCCCATTTACAGAAAGGTCACTGGAAATCAGTCCAAAGTTATTCTGATTGATCACCTTTCTCCTATGATGACAACTTCTATCCTGATAGCAGGCGTCTGTTTCAGGACGACGACGCACCCAAGTGGTCTCTGAATGGATTGATTAATATGCAGTAAATCACATATAATGGGCTTCAGCATCAAAAAAACACCTGTATAAGTGTGTATAGAAGATCTTCACCCAAACGAACGCGTATAGAAAGGACCTACTTCGTCCATTGGGCGTTACTCCACTCTCTCGTTCGAGATCGTTTTATGCTCTCTTTCTGAATGCTCGGTAGGGGGCAGTGTGTCCCAGCGAAAAAAGGCAGGACTTTTATTGTGGAACATGGGAGCTTGGTGGACATTTTGAATTCTCTGTAGGTTTTTTGCTTCACGCCTGCTGTTAGTGCATGTTAGCAGTTTTGGTGCAAATGAGAAAATCTACTTTTTGAAAGATATGGCAAATTTAGCAGCTGCTGTAGCCGCGGCCGCGGGGAGAGACCCAGCGGTGGACCGCTCCCTGCGCTCGGTTTTCGGTAAATTCCTCGTCTCTTTTCCTAAAGACAGTTCAGTCGCTGTTTTTAGTTGTTTCTGTTTTGGTTGAGCCGTTAGCCAGCTAAGCTAATAATGTAGGACGCTCAGTACAAAACAAGTGCAAATAAACTTACTTAGTTGTTTACCTAACAATTCTTTACGTTTTGTGTATGTTTTTTTTTTCTGAGTTAACATTTGCTAGATGCGTGGTTCTCAGACCACCCCTCCGGGACACCCTGTATTGTGAGGAGTGGTTGAGTAGTGTCTCTGTGGACTTGAGCTAAATAAAAGTGCTCTGGTTTCAGGCACATGGTAGCTTTGATATACACTATACGGACAAAAGTTTTGGAACGCCTGACCATCACGCCAACAGAAATCTTAATGACATTGCATGCAGATGCATAGACTTTAAAATGGAGGTCCCCCTAACAGCTTCCACAAGGTTTTGAAGTGTCTCTGTGGGAATTTGTTCCCCTTCATTCTGTAGAGCATTTACAAGGTCAGGCACTGATGTTGGACGAGAAGGCCTGGTTCGCAATCTCCGTTGTAGTTCATCCCGAAGGTGTTGGATGGGGTTGAGGCCAGGGCTCCGTGCGGGCCAGTTAAGTTCCTCTACTCCGAACTCCTCCTACCATGTCTTTAAGGACCTTGCTTTGTACACTGGGGCACAGTCTTACTGGAATAGAAAGGTTCTTCCCCAAACTGTGTCCACAAAGTTGGAAGCCTGGCGTTGCTTGAGTTTATATGCTTGTAACAATGGGTATGAATGAAACGCCTGAATTCAGTAATTAAGAGGTGTGTCCCAAGAATTTTGACCATATAGTGTATACTGAAGCACTGTAATATATTGACTCATCTGTGATTGTGTTACAGTGGGAAACATCCCATATGAAGCAACCGAAGAGCAGTTGAAAGACATCTTTTCAGAAGTGGGGCTTGTTGTCAGTTTCAGGTATGAGCCTCAGGTTGTATGCAGTGTGCTTTGTTCACTTAAGCAGAACAGTTGTGTAACTGAAAATTGCACATTTAACCTGTAACACAACAATGTCTTTGTAGATTGGTGTATGACAGAGAAACTGGAAAACCAAAGGGCTATGGGTTCTGTGAGTACCAGGACCAAGAGACAGCCCTCAGTGCCATGCGCAACCTGAACGGTAGAGAGTTTAGTGGTAGAGCTCTGCGTGTAGATAATGCTGCAAGCGAAAAGAACAAGGAGGAGCTCAAAAGTGAGTATGGCTGTTAGGAAAAAATGACCTGAACAGATCAGTTTTTAAAAGGGTTTTTTCAAGACAAGTGACTTGAATATTACATGTTGTCTTGTTTCTCTGAGGTTTGGGCACTGGGGCACCAATCATTGAGTCCCCATATGGAGACAGCTGCCCAACAGAGGAAGCCCCAGAATCTATAAGCAGAGCTGTGGCCAGCCTGCCTCCTGAACAGATGTTTGAGCTCATGAAGCAAATGAAAGTGAGTGGAGAAAAAAACTGGCAAGCGAAAAATGCCAGTTATGAAACATATACATTATCCACCTTGCTCTGATGTAGTCAGATATAAATCTTTGGACTGAACATTGGAAGGGATGAACAGTGCTTTATTTACAGACCTATCCCACTTAGTAATATACCTATACTTTCTGATCATGTCTGTCAAATTTGTCTCTGCTTTTTTTCGGTCCCTTTCATAAAAACACAATTTGCTTGCTCCCATTCTCCCCAAGGTGTCGAGGAATGGAGGCGTATGGTGTTATTTACTAGCATGTGTCTTGATTGTTGATAAATTCATTTATCATTGTTTATAATGTCAACTTTAAAGCTAAGGTATTTCTTTATAGCATCATTTATTACACAAGAAAGTGGTTTTCTTTTTGTTTCATTGTCATGTCATGTCAAAGTGAACTCGGACTACAGTTCTGATGGCCTGATGGCCTGCCATTATTTGGACTTCTTGTTGCTGTATATGGTAGTGTCAAGTCTTGGTTTTTCAGTTGTTCGTATGTTTAAGGTCCTTATTCCACAGAACTCTAATTACAAATCTCAAAGATGTGTAATGCTAAACCTAGAACTTTTGCACTGCCCAAAGCGACTGAGCTTTTGAGTCTGGGTGGGTGTATGGCATTTCCCTGAGCCCCCTGGTGGTTTCTTTAGAAAATGCCAAATAAGGAGCTTGCAGGGAAAACATTAAAGACAGTATCTTGCAAATCTGTCTTAAATTTTGATACTTTTTGCTGTATCAGGAATATTACTTGCTTAATGTGTTACAAGTATATTTGTGCAAAGACTGGATTTGATTAATATTACCATGCTTTAATTTTTTCTGCAGTTGTGTGTTCAGAACAGTCCTCAGGAGGCCAGAAACATGCTCTTACAGAATCCCCAGCTAGCCTATGCTTTACTACAGGCCCAGGTCGTCATGAGGATTGTAGACCCTGAGATAGCCCTGGTAAGAGACATGGATTACATTTGGGCTCACCTAAACAATAAAGTTGTTTCAGATATCAAATACATCTTGTCTTACAGCAATTGGTATAAAGGGTAAACTGTATCAGTTAGATTTTTGGGGAAGCCATTTGTTTAAAAGTATAAACAAAGGAAAAATTTAACTTCTCATTTAGAAAATGCTACATCGACAAGCTGCTGTGCAGCCCATAAACCCAAACAGCCAGGCTGGCCCAGGACCAGTATCTAACCAACCTCTTCCTCAGCCCAGTGCTCCTGTGTCCCAGCCTCAGCCTATGGTGAGTATTTCTTGTACACTGCTGTTTCTCATATCTCAGTGATATCTGCATGTCAGTTTGGTTACAGTAGAATTATATACTCTCAGTGCAAATGTCAAGACTTGCGAAACAACCCAGAATCATTCAGATTCTGCAACAGGTTGTTTGACCATACTGTTTTTAAAAAGTGTGTTTCTATTTTGAACTTGTTACTGTAATGCAAAAAAAATGTATTTTCTTTTGACTCTCATGGCTCATAGCCAGGAATGCATGTGAATGGTGCACCCCAGATGATGCAGCCTGCTCAGATGGGAGGGGGAGTGCCGGGGCCGATGCCAGGACAGGGGCCGATGCCCGGACAAGGACCCATGCCTGGACAGGGGCCTCTGGGGCCAGGAGGTAAACTTGGCGACCTCTCTGCTTTATTTTTTTAGGTGCCTGTGTGCATGTTGTGTGTGACCAGAGCTGTTTTCCTCTGGTCCTTCCCTGCAGGTGGGATGCAACCTCAGATAGGGATGCCCCAAGGAGGCCCTGTTCCCATGGATAGGGGACCAGGTACTGATTTTAGGCACAAGCTAAGAATACTTAGTTGTTGTTTTTTTTTAAAATCAAGTCTCTGTGCACTGTTGAGTGCCATTCCTCACCGAGAGACGTGGATGAGATGGCCTTTGTGTTTGTTGTTTTAATGCCGAATACTGATCTCTATTGTCTGAACTTTGAATGGTTGTACTACATTTCCATTAAAGACAGAATTCTTGCGTGAGCGTCAAATAATTTGACTTTTAATAATTCATTGTTAGTTCACCCTTTGGAAAACTTATTAGGCCTTGTGGGTTAGAATTGCTCCTCAGTAGTATCTGCAGGGGATGCTGTATACTTTTCTCAGTCCTCTTTCCTGTTCCTTTTACTTAATGCTGACCCAGGAAACCTTCAGGACTCTCCTGTAGGATCTTCTGGGCAGGCTGCTATCGAGCGACCGCAAGGTATCACTTGTTCACCATGATGTGCTCAGAGATGAGATCTGTGGGCTATGTTTTGCTCCTAGCCTTGATCTTAAGCTCCAGAAGAAGTCTTCTTGCATGAGACTATTTTGTTGTGTGGTGTATTTCCATGTTCTTTTCCCCCATGCAGATCTGAATTTCTCCCTTGAATGTTTTGACACTTGGTTGTCTTTTAAAACAAGTTTTGATCTGAAGGGTTTTTTTTGTTTGTTTTTTTGCTGTCTCTGTCTGCGTTAGAAAATGAAACGGTGACATATTCAAAATCTTTTTTGACAGCTTCAGTCAGTGAAGGATTAAGCTGTGATTCATGGCACAAATGAGCAGAAATAACAAAGGTTTTTACGTTCGTACATGAATTGTGTGTTTAAATTTCCATGACACCCTTCCATGACGACAAGTTCCAACAAGAAGTTCCAAGAATGAGGTTGACAGATGGATCATGATGTGCAAAAT
Organism: Alestes dentex; assembly: GCA_037576975.1. Lineage (NCBI taxonomy): Eukaryota > Metazoa > Chordata > Actinopteri > Characiformes > Alestidae > Alestes > Alestes dentex. Next base: position 434,207 of record JBBIGA010000032.1, on the reverse strand, counting down.
TGTTTTGTTACACAAAGAATTGTGAATGGTTGTATGTTTTAACACTTTTTTGTCTCTTACTCACCCTTCCTTTTGCTCATCAATTCATTTCATTTTTTTGCTATACTTTTCAAGGTGAGTTACTTTCTTAAGACTAGTGTTTTAATAGCAATGATGTGGGCTTTTCATAGTTCCCATGGTGGACCCGCGGGCTCCTATGCGAGGGGCACCGCCAGGACCGCAAGGCATTCCCCCAAGAGGACTCCTGGGTGATGGCCCTAATGACCCACGAGGTGGATCGCTGGTCAGTGTCACTGGAGATGTAGTAGAACCAGGGTAGGTATTTCATTTTAATTGTTCAACAGACATTTGGATGTGTTGGCGTTTTAACAAATTAAGCTATTTTTCATTAGACAGAAATAACTAATTTTTCTCATGACAAATCAGTCCTTCTGTCTGGAATTTATCCTCTGTTCTAATCTGTGTGTGCCTGTGTGGTTTAGTCGTGGATATATTGGATGCCCACCGCCACCCCAGGGACCCCCCATGCACATGGCCCCACCAGACATGCGTGGTCCCCATGACATGAGAGGAGCCCCCATGATGGGAGAGCCCAGAGGTCCTATGATGGAACAACGAGGCCCACCTATGGATTCTAGAGGTATGCGACTTACAGTACCAGGCAAGTGTTTGGATGCACCTGACTGAATTGATGTTTCGTTATTGATTATATAATTCTCTGAATCACTTGCGGCCATCAAAATAACAAAAAATTTGAAGTACGACCATTGACCTCATCCAGCATAAATGGATCCTAGCTACTGTTTCTCATCACGCTGAGATACACTGCCTCAGGTTAATTTAATCTGAATATGCACTGATGTTTTCAAAAAAAGAATACATGCCTCTCAAAACAGAATACAGACTTCATAGGTATTTTAGGATTTTAGTTTTATACAAAGTTAGCTGTCCTTGTTCTATAAAAAATAGAATAAAACAGAATCAGTCTAATTCGAGAAAGTCTAGATTAAAAAATACCTAAAACTATTTAGTTGTGAAACTCATGGTGTTCCTTCAGATATTACATGCAAACAATGATTTGATCCACTGTTTCTGTAGAAATGCAAGAAATACTGCATGAAACAAATTCTGGGAAAATACTTTTGAATACAAAAAGATTACATTTCTGGAATGATTTCACAGTCTGACAAGAATCACAACCTATATATTAACACTATAATAAAATACTATTCCTAGCATATTATGAAATACTATTCATAGCATTGTATTGAGAAAACCTAGATATTAATACCGTAAGCTGTTAAATTCAGTATTTATAAGGTGATTTTTAACAAACTATGTTTGTGTAATTTTGCATGGTTAGATGAATTAAATTAAATCCAGAGCATGGATTTCTTTGAATTGAAATATGGAAATGCATGATGTGCATGACCTACCAGGTGAGTATGCACATGAATAACTCATAATTTTAAAGACATTATCAGACATTACATTTTTGTTTGTTTTGTTTTTGTTTTTTTTTTTTAGCTCCAATTCCTCAGGGTCGCGATCCTCGGGCTGTAGATACACGGGGTCCTGTGGCAGGACAGAGGGTTCCTGTAGCAAGTGGAATGCAGGGTCCACCTCATGCGCTAGGATCAAATGCACCTCCACCTGCTCGACCTGTATGTTGTTAACTGATTGTTTTTGTTCTATATATTAAGTGTCTTTCGTTTAACATTTGTTTTGTTTGCCAGGGCCCTGCATCTGATGTGTCATCTCAGGATCACGAAAAGGTTTGATCCTTCTCCTAATACAGGCGGAATTTTGCATGTTAAGATAAAGTGTGGTTAGTAACATTTGGGTAGAACTAGAGAGAGTGGCTTGACAAAGCGTAGGCAGGGTTTCTTGGTCAGGAATGTGGTCTGTTTTGACAGATTGTGTAACTCAGCAGAAAATGCACGAGTTAGACAATCTGTCATTGTTCAGTGTACAAAAGCCATATTCTTAATTTTTACTTGTTTAACTGTTTGGCAACACTGTGTGTCTTTGTTTTGTCCAGGCTGCCCTCATTATGCAGGTGTTACAACTGACTCCAGAGCAGATTGCCATGCTGCCTCCGGAACAGAGACAGAGTATCCTCATCCTGAAAGAGCAGATCCAGAAGACTGCCGGTGCACCTTGAGGATTCCAGGCATTCTGTGAGTTTCCTTTTGGGTTTCCTTGAAATTCGACTACTCTTAAACAATTGTTTGTGACTGGTAGTTGACAATGCTCCATTGTTTTTTTGTGGCATCAGGTACCATTGGACTTAGGACTTCAGTTCAGGCCAGATACATTAAAACATTGTCAAAAGACTTTACAATGCTTTTTACTGATGGCACCCTTGTGCTATTCCAGTAGTATGTTAGCTGTAAGCTAATGGAAGTGAATATGAACTTTCTATAGCCTATCTAGAATAAACATGGACATTTACATGTCTGGGCATAGACAACTGTCTGTGTTTGTCACTAACATATTGAAGACTTCCATTGTTTGCCACATGAAATTGGTATTTCTGCAGTACTTGTCTAACCAACACTGTTGGTTCACTTTGTAGATATAAAATTAGAGACTAGAGCTCATCTTTTGAGTGCAGTTTGCGTTGGTCATCCTCTAGCCCAGTTTTCTTTACACAAACAAAACAGTTTCCAGAATTAGGTGTGTTTAGGTATGAATTTTAGTTACCATCCCCACTTTACACTGACTAGAGCCACTCTTAGTTGTGTACTTTTGATGTGTAGAACACTTTCGAACAAGCAGTTTGTACCAGTGCAACAAACATGTTATCATGATGGTGTTACTCTTGTGCTGAGAATGCTCCACTAGGTGGGCTACTGTATACAAGGGTATACATGTAAATGCACAAGGGGTTGCGCCCCCAGGGTATCTGAGGTCTGGCACATTTTGGTTTTCAAACTATATTCAGCACAATCATTTTCTGTTCGTGTGAAACTGCACTGCCAGACAGCCTTTGGTTAATGTAATCATTATGTGAAATTGGTTAGTAATGTGAAGTTATGAAGGCTAGGGTTTTCAGTAGTTGGAACAGCATGTATCTGATGGCATTAAACACTTGGCTGCAAAATATGAGATTAACCACTCCCACCACAGTGCACACATAGTGTACTTCCACATGTATATCAATATTGATCTACACACTTCTATTTTCTCTTTTTGTTTTAGGAGTTAGGCATGCCTGCAGCACACATCCCATGCCCTTGTCTACATTTCCGATAATCAGGACACTCTGCAAATGACCTGATTTGTTAAATTGTTGTTGAGTGACTGTATAGCAATAGTGTTGAAGTTGAAGACATATTTCTCACTTGATGACAAACTACATGACTATGGTCATTTCATTATTGTCAAAGGTTTGATGCTTTGTTGCTTGTCTGAACGTTTTCAATAAAAAAAGAAAATGCTGTTACATAAAATATCAGAAGCCTTTTGTAAACATAGCATCGCATCAAATTTCATGAACGCATAAGTGAAACCAACAATAAGTAAGTGATTTATCTAGTGGGACTGGTCTGGGTGCAATGGAATACCACTTCTTTCCAGGAACCCTTTTCCCTGTCAGTGTACATCCTGGTACATGTTTCTGAAAAGGCAAGGGCAAATACTCAAACTAATGACTCAGCCATGTAGTCAGTTGCACAAAAAGGCCATTTATAAATGCACAATCGTGAAGATGGAACATCGGCCATTTCCTTTATACAGTATTAAGTCACACCCAGATTAAAGAAAATACTAATTCCCACAACAAACAAAGCCTTTTAGTCGCTGCTGCCATGTGCATTTCAAAGTCTGCAAATGCCTCAGAAAAGAGATTGTTCGATTCATAGTATTGTGTAAATACATAGTCACTACAGAGCAGCAAGTACTTCATGACATTTTTCTACACTGATTTCTATTTACAGCTGAAGCCAGCAAAGCATACCGTAATGACAAATCAGGCTCAGATTAGCTAGACTTTTTGGCCATGCTGACAGTTCTTTTCTTGAAGAGGTGTCTTAGTGACAGTAGGCCTTCACGGCCACATAGGCAGCAATACCATCATGTCATAATGATGTAAAAGGAAAGTGCATGGAAGAGTGAAGAAGTTTTCAAGTGAAGCTGGTTGCTTGAGCTGAATCTTCTCAGAAGTTCTCTTTGTTGAAGTAAAATTTTGTCTTCCGTGGATCGACATCTGAGTATTTCACACATTTCTTTTCCAAATCCTTTGCTAAGGAAGCTGGGCCACACAGGAATGTGCCAACCACTGACCTGTAGGTATGAATTAGGAAATAAGGGTAAGTATTTCTGAATATGATCAAACAGAGGTGACAAGAGCGTGTTTGGAACAAATGTTGTACTTACGAGGGGTTTTCTTGACGAACTTGCTCAAACTCTTTGTCCCAGTTGGGTCTTCCATAGTGAGTCTTCTGCTTCAGTCCAGTGATCACATCAGTATCTTTATCAAAATGTACCATAACATGGGCTGCCTGTAGTCACAAGACATATAGTTAGGGTGTTATACAACTCACATGGCCATTTTCATATTTGTTGTCCAAACAGTTCGTGTGACAGAATGTACAGCAAACCTACATGAGTGTGGTCCCAACCAGTGAGGTACAGTTTATATGTTAGGAAGTCTCTCATGCCTCTCTCCTCCATTTCCTTCTCGAGCACCTGGAGCAGGTCTGCAAACCACTCAAAGGCATACGTCTCTCTGCACAACCAGTAGAAGTAAATCTGAATGGAACAAGGCCAAAAAAAAATTACAGTCATGCTAACAATCTAGAGGTCTATCCTGTCTGGCAGGCTTTTGCATTGTTACCTTTCTTGTGCGTAGTTTGGGGTTGGAATCTTTAAACTTGTACCAGATGGATTTCAGGATAGAAGCAAATGGCGTCACTCCAATCCCAGCACCCACCAGCATGCTGACCTCATAATCAAATACGTCTTCACTGGCGGTCCCAAATGGACCATCAACACCAATTCTGAATGGAAACCAGAAGTCAGACAATTGCACTCTTCTCCTACTGAGATATGTTACCACTGTACGAACCGTCATTAGGTCATGTGTCTAATGATGTTTCTAATTGCTTGTTTAAAACAGTATAAATGTGTAATATGAAAACAATCGTGTGTTGACTTACTTGGGTCCTTGGCTCCCCTCTGGTAAGTTTTCAACCATCTTGATGAGTTTCTCAGTCCAGTCACCAGCTTTGCGGATGTGAACAGTGAAAAAATCCTCCTCAGGGGCTGATGTCATTGTAAATGGGTGCCATTCTAGTTGAGAGATCTCTGGACAGTTCAAAAAGACATACTGGCCAACATCCATTTTGAAGCCAGACTTCATCAGCTGTAGCTCCAGGACTTTGGATGGATGCATCACAATCTGAGAGACATAGATGAGACTGTTTTTTATGGAAAAATACTTTACAAAAACACTGCCTCCCCTCCTCAGCTATCATTGAGGGCCTACCTTTTTGTACCTCACAGTTTGCAAGTAGCGGATGAAGCGCAGCAGTCTCTCACATAAATAGATAACCATAGGACCAATCACCCACATCCAAGTCTGTGAAGGGACATTCAACATATGGAACTTATGCAGCAGGCACATTTATTGTCAGAAATCAGTATATTCAGTAAATACAAATTTTTATAATTGTAATTAATCCGTACCTGAGGAAACCCTCCAGCAAACTGAGGATTTGGACATTCAGGAGTATTACCCCAGTTCTCTGGTTGATCTTTGCATAATGTGGTGTTGTGAGGGGGGTCGGTGGTCTGCTGACCTCGCACAATGCGCCTGCACCAGAAGTAAATGACATTTTGAGTTTTTTCCCCCCCAGAAATATTATATATTTCTCCAAGCAATGTCAATATCTGTTCCAAGTGCCTCACCCTGCACCGTGAAAGACGAGGCCCGCAAAGAAAATTATGAAGAGGTGATGGGTGTACCAGAAGACTTCAAAGTAACTTCGCCGAATGACTTCCATTGATGATGTTATGATGAGGATGAGAGCGAGGGTGATTACAACTCCCGTAAGGCCAGCAATGGTGGTGAATGCAAATATTGTTGGAGTCTAGGGTACAAACACAACACTGCGGTCAGTGGGGGGCCCTTGGTCATAGACAAAGCATGCAGACTGCACTGCATAGTATTATATACATGTATAAATGTGTTAAGACACTAGACACAAGCAGTAAATACTTAAAATGGTGGAACTCACGGTAGAGTCAGACTGGACCGGATTCAGGTAAGTGGTCCTATGATCACTGTCGTCTTCAAGCATGGAGAGGTTACCTGGGAGGGGACCGTATCGTCCATGTCGACTGTTGATGTACCATTCCACATTGAGCAGATGAGCAATGGTGTGAACCGCTACACAGTGGAAAAAGAAAGAAACTTATATCTCTACTCTTTTAATACACAGTTTCTATTTATTTGCTTTGTTAAACATACTGGAAAAGGACTTAATATATGTGCCATAACTTTTGCACAGGCCATTCAGTAAATAAATAATTATGCATTAAACCAGGCAGATGTGTTTGCTCTATAAGGGCTTACTTTCCCTTACAAAACAACATAATGTGTAATTTGACCAGGGTAATATATATTACACCTAACTTTTGTACATGCTACAAAACATGTCTGAAGAACAAATCTATCTAGACTTATGTGACTTCCTACATTAAAAGTGATATCTGTTTTCCTAGTTAAAGACAGGACACAATTTTTAAGAAAGTCCACCCTTGTTAAATATTTAGTTAAACACGGGAAAAGAATTCATTGCCCTCTTCCCGTATTGCAAGACAAATGTGTGTCAACACCGCTTACAGCCTTTTTGTCTCTGAGTGATAAGTCTCTTTACTGCACTAGTGCTGTAAGAAACTTCCTTACAGTGATAGTAAATGTATGACTCTACAGAAGTTCTGAGGTAAATGCTTATCTTCGTAAACACCTGACTAACCAATGCCATTTCCTACCTGTTATCTATCTAGAGCACAACATTTATATACCTTACCAGTCATTAACGCAATCATGTAGGCAACCAGCTTGTGGAATGTGAGGTTTTTGTCCAGCTGTTTCCGCATTGTTCGCCCACAGCACTGAAAAGTGAACAATTGAAAAGGCTATAGTTATCTCTCAAAGTCTCTCTCTCTCTCACTCTCACTCTCACTCTCACTCTCACTCTCACTCTCTCTCATATATATATATATATATGCGGGGCAAGGAGAACATGCTGAAACTGTTCTCTAATGGATAAGAGTGGAATCACGTATAACAGTGGTCTCGAGCCACACCTCATTGCATAGAATCACCTTGCTGGTGCTTATGCCTGCCTTATCTTTGCCATATTGAGCAGACTAAAGAAATGGGAACAAATGTTTAGGCTGTGCCAAAAGATAAAGGTGTTTCGACCACTCAACATTCCCGTGAAACTTTTCAAGTTCAGGGACTGGACTGAAAATGAAAGACTTTGAAAGTCCTTCGGGGAGCATGGAGAACTATTCCTAAAGATTACATTAAAATACAAGAACGTCTGTCTCTTTATCACGTTAACGTATTACTCACTTAACGCCGACAATTACTTTATCGCGCGTAACGCGGGTTTTTTGAAAATCCTTTTATTTTGAAAGTTCGGTGCTTTTTGTGCTCGTGTGCACGGAGCACGCAGCTCTATGTCTGGCTGGTTTTCGCGCGGGTAAGGCGTCCCATTACTTTTGTCCATAACTGTAAAGCTGCTCTGCTGGGTTGAGATCAGGTGATTGACTTTGCCATTAAAGAATATCCATTTCTTTTACTTGAGATACTCTTGGGTTGCTTTCACAGTATGTATGATCGATTTGTTCTGTAAAGTGCGTTCCAATCAGTAGCATAGACTTTCATATGGGGTTGGTCTGTCTTTGCAGCTGCAAAAATGGTTCTGCTCCCCATGCTCTGGACTCTGAGGGTAACTATATATTTTTATAACAAACTAAATAAAACGTGAATACCCTGCAGCGGCAAATAACTTTGTTTTTGATTTGATTACATAAATGTTTATGTTGAGATTTACAGAAATATTTGAACTGCAGCTGTGTAACTCTGTTAAAGGGAACTGCCGTTAAAAAGCTCCTTATTTTTTTAAGTTTTTGCAAACCAAATGTTATTGCATTTTTGTTCATATAGCAGTACTTAAAAAAGGATATATATATAACGCAGATTGAAAATTTAATATAAATTTTATATACACACACACACACACACAAACACACACGTTTCTCTTTCTTTCTAAATCTTCGCCTTTTCTTGATCTCCCCTCTCTCTTTTTCTTGTCCATTTTTTTCCATGCGCCCCCACCCTCACCCACCTTTCTCTTAATAACTCACCACGAATGAGCCGCGGAGCAGAGACAAGAGGTTGCGACACACTGGCAGGAGGATGAGCATGCAGTTGAAGTTGAGGACTGCAGCTGGAGCTCTGGCCCAGGCCAGAGCGGACTGAAAACCAAACGACACATATTTATTACATTTAGTAAGACTGACTGCTGCTTTTCTTTCTGCCTCTGTACCTAACACCACAACATGCTCCCTACAGACACAAGGCAAACCTTCCCACATCCCAAACCTGGACACCCCACCCGGTGGACACCTCGGTGCCATCCTTCCTCCAGCACAGCCACTCCTTAACTCAATAAAAACAGCCGGATAACCAAAAACGTGCGGAGCAAGCCAAACGCAGAGAAAGGTATGGCTGCAAATGTGTCATAACTAAACCTTTCACGTCTGGTGACATTTCATATGCGAAGATTACATCTTTAAAATGCACATGCGAAAACAGCATGTAGGACACGGTTAACGTGTAGGACTGAGGAGATGCTCACCCCCAGCAGTTGACGAGTGTAGAAGAACTGAGGACCCAAGTCGTAGAACAGGTAGAAGCGAACAAATAAAAAGATATTGATGCCCATCCAGACCACCTGAAAAATAACCACAGATTTTTTTTTACAAACTTTTATCTGTAAAATAATGTCCCTTTTAACGGGGAAAATAGTGTAGCTGTTGAGTGAATTTCCAGCAACGGTAACAACCAAAATAGGAAAAGAATAAAAATTAAAATTACAAGGGCATTGGTGGTACATTTCAAATAGGTTATTTCATTAAAACGTATTCCAAACACTAAACTACATTAATAAGTAATTTGATTGTTGCCAACACTTTCAAAAATATTTAATAAACATTACATACTCAATATAGGAACACTTTAATTTCAAAAATGTTTTTCAAGCAGCAACCCTTTTTTGGAACATTTATATATTCAGATATTTTCCGATTGGATTACTTTATTTTCCGTTTGGATTACCTTTATGTATTGAGTATTACACTTATGTTCGTTTCTTTCAACAAGGAGAAACGTATTTGTAGAATAAAAAGCAACCATTAATAAAAGGGAGGATTTTTTTTACCCCATTTATTCTTACCAAAATGAAGGTCTCCAGTCCATGGTTTACAATCCAGTTCCCCATCTTCGCTCCGCTCTTCAGTACTGGAGGAACTGGTGAAGCGCGCGCGCCTTATAGGCGAGCCTCAAGCTCAGACTCCACCTCCTCCTTCAGGAGGCACAAGGAAACCAGCCGGGCAAAAATAACCACATGCAGGAAATTCGGACAAGGAAAAACTCTGTCGTAGAAGTCGTTGGCTCGCGTCATATATTGTACAAACGTGCTAAGTGTCAAGTAACCTGGATTTTGTCTGAAAGGTACAGCATTGATTCGACCTTAAGAGAATGTGCTTTCTTAACTCACCGAGATAAAGCCAAACACAGTGACCAGGTTTCTAAAGGCCAAAGTTTAAACACCAACTCTCGGAAGACATTCAAAACATTTTATTAAGGTACAGTCAGTAGATTTGAGGCACATCATTCAGGCACAAGAAAATAACCCAAAAAAAACCCCAAATAAACAAAAAATCTGTAGCAAATAAGCCATTCTTCTTTTTTGGTTGTTAAAAATCAATCTTTTTTTAATTGTTTTTTTTTCTGATGTGTTCTGTTTGAAATTCCAGTGTCTCACACTCTACAAAAAACTTCAGTGTTTTGACTTCCTGCAGCTCTTATGGGAAATGAAATTCGAAGGAGGCTTACTAACTTATCTCAGACATTCCAAAGTGCACTTGAGGAGAATGAACCACTGGATCGTATCTTATACTTGCTCTACAAGAGAGCAGAGCATGGGGAGGACCTAAATGACCAGTTTCTCTGTTCAGACACTTGGCATTTGGCCGGCACACCTGGGCAATACACTGGTGGACTGCCCTGTTCTGAAGGCTGCCTTTGTGAAACATCTCTGGATACTTGAACAAAGAACATTCTTTGGTGTCTAGCAGCCAACTGATCAATGATCCTTTCATTTCTGCATCAAAGCAATGATGTCTAAAATTAGAGTACTGTATTTTTTCATGGTGCAATTTCAAATCCTCAAACTGAAAATGCTGCAATCACTCACGAACCAATCTTATACTATAGCAGTTTCAGTATAGTTTGTCCACTAGTCTTTGTGAAACCAAACATGACAGCCCTGAGCATGGATTGGTGCAAATATGCTTGGTCTGGCCTTAAATGTAACAAAAATGCATAACATGGCCTTGTCAAGCTGCCTCCATTGTGTCCTCCAGAATATCTGTTTCTCGATCCCCCAGCTGGTTGGTGAGGTCTGGGAGATGCGAGTCCTCTGGAACTAGAACACCATCATCTTGAGGCTGTAACTGGCCTTCTCTCTTGCAGCATACGCAGCGCAGGCAGTCCTCAACATTGTGTTTGAAAAGCTTGCGGGCTGGATGGCAGAACTGATAGAAAAGCAGCATGAAGAGCACTGCCAGGCCATAGCAAACAATCAGCTGCACCACTAACAGTGGAACGCACACATACACGTAGAAGTCCGACTGAAAGAAGTACCACAAAATAATAAGCACTATGTTCTCGACAAAGCGAAACGTGTAGTAGATGGCCAGGCGGCTCCAACGAGGCTGTTTCTCGATGAGGTCATGATCAGCCAGGTTCAGCTGCACAGCTGACCAGCAGAAGATATTGATGCATGCGTAGAGGAAGGTGACCATGCACAGGACCACAGTGGTGCCCAGCTTGCTGAAGTTCTTCTCAATGTTCTCAGGCAAAGAGGCCTTCCTGACCCAGAACTCCACCCAGGGTTGAAAGAAGAAGATAAGCAGGTTGGCCAGGCCCACTGGGATCACCCAAAAGGGGAGGGCAGTGCTAAAGAGCACCAGGGAAACAATGCGGGTGGTAATCTCCAAACCACGCCACAGCACCATGCAGAGATAGGCACCCAGATTCACCCTCACTTTGTAGTCGTCATACCGAATCTGAATGGCTAGCACACTGCAGACCAAGGCGCCATATGTGATTGATATCAGAGAGATGATCATCAAGGCAACTAGAAAACACAAATGGGGAAATTTTTATGAAGTACAACATTTCACAAATACCCAGTCGTTTATTAGGTACACCCACAGTGATCAGCTATTTTATCATGTATAGGTCAAAGATTAGCAATAAGGTATTTTGTCACTGTGATAAAAATGTAGAATTCACAATATACTTCTGAGCATATACTCAAGTATATCATTAGAAGGAATACCAACCAACTGCATGTTTCATTGCAAAGAGTACATAATCTTGTTTAGTTTGAGTTAGTGCAGGATAGATACGTGATTTGTTGAATAAAATAATTATATCTAGAGATCTTGATAGCATTTTTAAATGTGACACAACTAGCGCTTCTTGTCAGTCATAATGTGGCGTGTATTGTAGTGTGTAAAATTATAAAAATTGGGATCTTTTTCCATATTCTCTCACCCCTATTTACCCCATCAGGGGCACCATACAGCCCATCCACTGCTGTACCTCATGCATCAGTGGAACGGGACCATCATAAGACCACTGTTCACACAGTAGTGACAGCAACACAATTCCAACAAGATAAGCATATCATGTGCAGGACTGTTGCTTGCATTTTAACACATGTCCATCAACCAAAACTATCCAGCAAACAGTAGCCCTGGTCACAAATATGGTCTTTTGTCAGCTGCTTTTTTCCCTCTCTGGAAAATCACTTTCGGAGGTGTGGAACCACCCTCTACCCTTCTGGTACATGTCAACTGGCAACTCAGTATACATACACAAAGGGCATTACTCAGCTTAACTCACCTCTGGCAGGAAGGAGGTATTTCTCCTGAATGGCAGCATACAGCTGTAGAGTTAGCTGAGGGGTGGAGCCAAGAAAAGCCTGAATGACTGCCGTACGTTTGAAAGCATTGCGATGGACAGCCAGCTTGCGCTCAGAGTGTCCAATCTCCCATTCCATAGGGGAGCCGACGGCTTTGCCTTTCTTCAGCTTTCGTTTCCTTGTGATTGTCACATAAGGCTCCTCCTTTCCACCAGCCTTACAGTAAATTATCAAAGCTTCCACACACCTGTAGAGTAAGAAGAGGCAGAAATGGTCCAGTCAAGAATGCAACTTATAGGTCAGAGGCCAGCAAGAGACCAGGGACTGAATCAAGAGGGTGATTTTTACATTAATCTAATAAATATCTTACCAAATCATACTTTAAACTATTCTTCAAACTGACCACACTGACAGAACAGAAGTAATCTGTTCAATTTGGAGTGATATGGATAAGGCTAAACATGAAACAAAAATCAAAGCCCTTTAGGCTTCCTTTTAATTTTATTTACATAACAATGTATGAGTGTCAGTGTTCCCATGATTGTCACTACTCTCTGCTTCCACTAGGGGGCCCCAAAATGCAAGAAAAATTGAAGCTCGACTACTTTACTGAAACACCAGAAGGGTGTGTTCCTGGTATTCTCTAATGACAGTCACAGGGAAGTGTCACTCTAGTTCCACATACAAGCTAGGTGTGTGCACACACAGTAAAGGTCACACAGAACCTAGGACAATTGAAGAGTCGGACTGTTGTGATTTGAGCAGTACTCTGAATTGACTAGGCCTCATGAAAGAACAAAACATTCCAGTGTTAGTTTCACTCTGCAGCTGCACTATGATGACCTCACACCGACTCACTGTAGGCAAACAGAATGGCCCACAGATAGAATACACTCTTGAACACTTTGGCTGGTGTTTTCTCAGCTGCTCAGGATCACTCTCCTTCGGCCACATGTACAAGCCCATGGCTAAAGCATGGCTGAGGGCGGGGGAGCCGTTTAGTTGCTTCTTCAGAAGCTTCTGATCTCTGAGCGCACAGAATTGCTTCAACTCACAGTTAACCCTGTCACATGTGTAAACTGCAGAATGTGCTCCAAGCAAGTTAGGAAACCTAGTTGCTGAGAATGGAGAATGGATGTTGTCCAATTCAGGCTTGGTAAAAAAAACATCTCATATATCTAATATAAATTCACACTTCAGTTTACAAAGCAATTAATAGCTACAGAGGAAACTGCATTGGTTATCTGACAACATGAGTCTGTTTAGTGTGCAGCTATACACCCTTCCCAGAATTTTCAGGGTAAATAGGAGTAAACTGGAAATTATTGTGTATCAGAAAATAATGTCAAAGTAATAACATGCTCCCATCAATGCAAGGCAGAAGCAGCCAACAACAGTCATATTTAGACTCCTGCAAATGGCCACTGTCACGTGTAGAGTCAAAACAGAGCATTATGATCCTTAGCACTGTAATCATAAGCCTTTGGACTGATGAGTCATAAGCATCTGAGCAGACAACAGGAGTTTTCAAATTCAATTAAATTCTCTATAAATCACATTTTAGCACTTTGTTGGGAAATTAAAATACTAAAAATGTGCAGGGGCTAGACAAAATGATGTAACTGTATAAACTGGGAGGCACGTTTCTCCAGTAAACAACATTCTGTACACAGCCCTTCATTTGAGGAATAATGGAAGGTGACGAGTGGGGGGTGGGGGTTGGTAGTTGACAGTGTCCAAAGGCAAGATTACATATTTCAAGAAATGGTACGTTTCAAGTTTAACCAAAAGAACCCTGCAGAACCTAGCAATGCTTGCTGATTTGCCAACAGCTAATTAATGATACGGTAACATCATGCGTCCATTTATTCCTCCAACACTACATTATGCTAAGAATTTGTAAGGTCGAAATCAAGTCAATTCAAGTCAAGTAGTTTTTATTGTCATTTCTACCATATACACAGTACATAGTAAATGTAACAAACCATGTGATTAAGGCAGGAAGGACTGTGATTTACCTGACAAGGCTTTTCCTGTAGACCTTATTTATAGAATTTATTTATACAACTTCCATCACTGGCCTTTTTTGCTTCCCACATTCTAACGACTTGTTAGCAGCTGTACCCCCTGTCATCCCCCCCATACACACACACACCTTGCCTGCATGTCTCTACACATCAGGCCTTAATGCATTCCTCTCACAAAGTGCAGACCCTCCAAGGTTCCTATAAAGCACGAAAATAACCCTTATGTTGCAACTGGTTCATAATAACTTCTGAAGGTCTAGGCTGATTTTTTAACACATTACATACAACTTACTAATGGTATTGTGCAAACTATCAAATTATCCTCACTAATTAATAAAGACCATGAAAAGCCACCGCCTCATGTCAACAAGAGGCTTTTCCCCCCGTAATTATGTTCACTGGATTTCAAACACAACCAGTGAAATTCCCCGGGGAGTGTTGACAAAGGAGCGCTTGAATATAAGCTTGACTACGCCTTGTAACCAAGCATTTAGTGTGAAACTGAGTCACATATGTTTGTTCAACAAGACCGTACACATTCTGGGATTCTGAAACACAGAAATTATACAAACTGAGGAAAAAAACAATTTCTAGTGAAAATCAAGAATTTGCATAGCACTGAATGTGGACATGTAATAAAGGGAAACATAAATTAAGATGAACTAGGCCCCATTAAAACTGTGCATGATAGAGATATATATTGCAGCATAAAAACAGAGCGGCTTCCTTGTCAAGAACATGATGGCTTAAAATGAAATGAAAACAAAACCTACTGTCAGTGTTCTACTTAAGTGTCCTTATTTACATTCTGGGTGAACTCGTTCTGGGCGGAGGATGAGAGGAAATACATTAGTTAACTACAGCATGTGAAAGACTACTAAACAGCCAAGTTTCCTAAAAATGATTTAAGATGATAGGAATTCACTCATGGTTACTTAACGTTATAACGGGAAAGACAGCTGTGGCTGTAAAGATTATTACAGTCTAGTTTTGGCCCGTTGTCAACAACCAGTGCAATTATGCATCGTGGCTGATATAGTGAAGTGTTATGGTATATTTCACAAAGAATCATTCCTGTTAGCCATATAACTTGGCCTGGCCAGCAGGTTGCTACGAACAATGTTCCTTTTGAACACAGGCTGCTACAAGGAACAACGTTCACTTCTTTCAGAAGTTATGCAGCTCAGCCGAATGTCAATAATGACAGGTTCTGGCTAACAGAAAACAGAGCCAGCCCAGTTTTGGTGTGCGGTTTTTCAATATTATGCTCGTGTGTCCCTCAACCCCACCCACCTGATAAGCGGTCCCATCTGGAGCAGATGCATAAACAGCACCAGCGGGCGGTCTCTCCCCAGGTCCCGGTGGATGAATGTAAGGGTCAGCTGGGTGAGCACGGACGGCACCAGCACGAAGGTGATGGTCAAGCCCATCCATATCTTGTCGCCGCCGCTGTGGTACCGGCTGCAGAGCACGGCGGCGCAGATGATCTCGGCGCAGTAGAGGACGGTTGCCCACAGCACGCTGAGGGGCGGTGTGGCTCGCTTGTGGTTGAGGACAAGCACCACGCCGCCGTTCTCGCCGGACGCCACGATGCTCTGCGGCAGCTCCGTAATGCCGCCGTCCACCGCTACCCCCTCGTCCATCTCACCCCCACGGCTCCACGGAACAGCCTCGGGGGTTAGTCTTCATGGCCGGCGGTCGTCTGCCTCTGCAGTAAAGGGCCACAGTTTAAAAAAAAACAAAAAACCCTGGCGCTGGAAAGTTTACTAACTCTGTACCGATCACCGTTGCTGTCATCGTCGATGCTCACTGATTTAGCCCGTGTGCTTTCGGGAGCCTTAGTAAGTGGATTCCTTTTTAATTCGATTTTATGCATTTACACCCAGTGAGCAGGTCAGAGCGCTGAGCTGGCCTAGCCTGGCCAGCATATTTTGAGCCACGACCACCCCCTCTGGCCACTGAGAATAAAGAACCCCACCACCCACCACCCACCACCCACCACTTCCAACTTGCTGCTCGAGCCAAAGCAAGCAGACGGCTGCCGTAATACTGTAAACAGTGACAAATCGAAACGCCTTTATTTCGTTTGGGTGTTCTGTAACTTCGTTTGAGCAGACTTGGCACGGCGGTTCCCTTTCAAACTCAGAGTTGTAAATAAAGCAATGAAGAGGGGTCTTACCCAGCATTCCATCTGCCGCTGCACGGAGAGCCGAGGAGGGGCTCCGGGACTGATCAGCACTGCCAGGTGTGTCTCCTGCAGTCTCAACTGCCGGCGGCGCTGTCACCACGCTTTGCCTTTCCACAGGCCCTAGTGCCAGCCGGATACAGGACGAGCCTATAGCGCAGCTGCTACATAAAACACTTACTCACTGCTGTTCTGCATATTCCATTCCACCGATTTTTATTCATACAAATCTGCTGTTATTTTACCGCTTCATTTATAATCCAAAACGATCCAGATAGTTTTCTTTGGGTACTAGTTTTATCCTTACATACCTCTCTCGACCAAATTTAGAATTAAGGTTTGAGGCCAAAATCTGAGCACAAAAACATTATTGTTGTTGTTGTTATTCAGAAGAATAACAATACTTCAATAAAAATATAATAATAATAATAATAATAATAATAATAATAATAATAACTTTATTGCATTACTGTTATTCAGGCACGTTTTTCACACAGAAAAGCTAATGGAGCTGCCAAACAGCTTGGCTAACTAACAGTGCTAAAACAAGCGTTAACATGTCCACAACAAACAGAGACCTTTCTCACTCGCTGGGGATAAGGGTGGTGTGACGTGCATGGGCACCTAGTGAGACAGCAGCTTGCTGAAGAACTAACAGTAAGGGCATAAAACAAGCATTCTCGGGCTGATGACTTTTTATAAACCACAACAAACAGTGACACATTAAACTTTTTGTGTTAAAAAATCTACTCCGTGATTAGAACCTGCAACGCTGATGCTTTCACTGTGGAGCGTTAACCAATAGACCAGGTGGGAGGGGTTAAAACAACTGTGAGGCGAGGAGGCACATACTGGTGTTGCAGGTTCTAATCTACTAGTGATTAGAACCTGCAACGCTGATCCTTTCACTGTGGAGCGTTAACCAGTAGACCAGATGGGAGGGGTTAAAACAATTGTGAGGCGAGGAGGCACATACCGGCAAATATCCCCAGAACTGAGCATGGGCCTCCTCCCTTGACGAAAGTGGGTTTGGTTTGGTTTGGTGTTTTATTTGTAAAAAAAAGCTCAGTTGTGCACCTGTGCTGGTGTCTGTGTACATTCCTGGGTGTATGTTTAGGCTTCCTGGCCTGTGGCCTCACAAGTGGTGGAGAATGCTGGCAGAGCCCCTGGTGGGGGCAGCTTGTCTGGTTCACAACTCCGCTTACATTTTCAGTTAATTTTTCATCCATCTAGTGCTCTGGTAAGGCAGCGGAAACAGTGTAGACCTGCCCCAGAGTTGGGATGGTGTATTTGGTGCCTTAATGTTCTGCTCTTCCCCAAGGGCCCATGCTTCTGCTGCTGCTGCTGCATGGAGCCAGAGGGAGGAGAGATCCCCTCACACCCTCAGCTCCAGTTCTTTGTGGCCATGCTGGAGAGGCAGCCAGAATGGAGACCTTGGATGTGCTGAGTGGCAGTGCACTGGAGTCTCTTCCCCTCCCACTGGTTCCTGGACATCTACTGCCCCACCACACTTGCTCTAACCAACAGGGCAGCTGGTGAGATGAATGCTACCATTGCTTTACACCCAATCTCCTCTCCACCATCTCCCCCTCTCCATGGCCCTTAATGGGACAAGCTTGGTCAGCCTGAGTCCTGCACACCCCCACCTCGTTCTGAGCACCTGTCCACAAACCCCCTTGCTTCTCTCCAGGCCCGAAGCCAAATTTGCAGGGGGGAGGCCGCCCAGGAGAGTTCATAGCCATGATGGAGGAAAATGACCTCCCTTGGTCAATATGGCTACTTCTGCAGGGTGCAAGGACACTTCCTGGGCCCGTAGCAGATATATCTGTTCCACCTTGCACCCCAGAGTGCTCTGCCCTGGTCAACCAAATCAACAGAGCTGCCTGGCACCCTAGAGAGTGCTGCCTGGCTGCCCGTATTGACAGTGCCCAGCTCTTCAGACAGTGCTACCTGGCTGCCTGCTTCTACAGACCCTCTTAGCACCCCGGATAGCACTAGCCGGCTGCCTGTGACAACTGCCCCACCTCTTTTGCCTTGCCTATTCTGCCTTAGTCCAGCTGCCAAACCTCATCTTATCTTTGACCCTGGTGTCTGGATTCTAAGGGGGGTGACTGTGAGGTGAGGAGGCAGAGCTGCCAGCACATGTTCACAGATCTGAGCATGGTGCTCCTCCCTTGACAAGAGCCAGGTGAATGGTATCAAGGAAGGAGCCAGGACTCTTTCTTGACGGGCTATCCAGCCAGTGGGAGAATGGAGAGCAGTGACAGGGAGAGACGATATGAGTAAAAGACTGGAACGGGCCCGTAGTTTAGTTTACAGCCCATAGTGGTGGTAGTATTGTTTGGTGCTTTTGAACTGTAATGTCGTTTTGTTTGTAATAAAGCTCTGTTGTGCACCCAAGCTGTGTTTGTGCTTAGGCTTCTTGGACTGTGGACATTAAAGTGTCTGAAAATGGATAGAACAAAAGGGGGAGACACAACAGAGCATAAACTCATTTGGCTAAATCTAAGCAGAAATTATAGCCCAATCCACTTTGGAATTTATCCTGCTACTTCTGTCAGCAGTCACATCATCAACAAACACCAGTGACCCAGTTCCTTTGGCAGCTGTACATGCCCATGCCATAACCCTGCCTCCACCATGATTGGCAGACAATGTGGGATGCTTTGGATCATGAGCTGTCCCTTTCTTTCTCCATAGTTTTTTCTTCTCATCATTTTGGTAAAAGTTGATCTTGGTTTTATCTGTTCAAAGAATCTTATTCCAGAACTGGGCCAGTTTTTAAAGATGTTTTCTGGAAAAGTCTAATTTGGCATTCCTGTTTTTCCAGGGTGTACCAGTAGTTTGCATCTACAGGTAAACCCTCTATTTACATTCATGAAGGAGTCTCTTGATTGTAGACATTGATAGTGATATGTCTCTTCAAGAGTACTCTATGCCTGACTAGAAGGGGGTTGTCTTTACTAAGGAAGGAATTCAGTGACTTTAATTTTCATCTGTGGTCTCCCAGGCCTTTTGGTGTTGGTGAACTCACCAGTACATTCCTTTATTTTAAGAATGTACCAAATTTGGGCTCTCCTACAGTTTAGCATTCTCTAGTGTTTTTGGGGTTTTTTTGCAGCCTAATTCAGCCTTCACTTCACTTTGAATCTCATGTTGAGTTCACTGAACAGCTACTAAATACACATTCAGTGCTTTGAATCAACTTCAGTGCTTTGAATAAAATTTAATCTACTTCATCTGGCATGGAATAACAAGAGAACAGGCCACACCTTGTCATGAAACTGCTTGTCAGTCCTATGTCCAATTACTTTTGCACCTCTGAAAATGGCAGGACTCTGTGAAAAATGGCTATAATTTTTAAAAGCTTAATGCAGTACTTTAGTTAAACCCTTTTAAATTAAAGCTGAAAGTCTACACATCCATCACATGTTGTGGAATACTGTGGTGGAATACAGAGAGAATATTACAAACATGGCATCAATGTCCAAGTACTTGTGAATCTGACTGTATACTCAAACACTTTGTCTGCATCTATCATGTTCTCATTGTTGGCAAACTGCCTCAGAAGCCACATCCTGGAATTACCACATTGAGTAGACTCCAGTGTTGTCATATTATGAATTTGAAAGTATCCTCAGATTTCCTTTTAAGGCTTTCTTGGACTCACAGCTGAATCAGCCTGGCCTACTTAGACCTCACTCTACATGAGGGAAAGTATCTTAGTTATGAGGACTGCTCCAATGTTCCACCAATGAGGGCAAGTCCTTGATATGAATTTGTTTATGAAGTCATTGTAAAATGTTGCACTGTATTTGTGTGTATGACATAACTTCTCAAGCTTATCAACGAGTCATTTCTTGCCATAATGGTATATAAAATAATCTCAAATTCAAGATAAGACACTCATTTATTATACATTCATTCTTTTTCAAATCATGTTTTTCCTTTATATTTTTGTAAAATTATTATTTTCTGTTTAATAGACAAGATGTTAAAGTAAAAAGTGAAAATTTGCCTTTAAGGTGCCACATGAGAAAAATCTTGACATCTGTTCAGTAACCCAGCGTATTCAGCCAAAATGTAAATAAGAGCATTTGTTTTCACATCAGCTCTCAACAACTGATTGGTTTTAAAAGAGACGGCAAAGGGTGTCATGTCAAGCTTCTAGATAATGTATTTAAAATGAGCTTTCTGACTGCTCCACATGTTCAGCCACTATAGCATGTCAGTGTGACAAAATGTTTTACTACATGTGACATCATAGGTTCAGGTAGTCAGTGATAATCTAGAAACAAGACCAGTAAGCTAACCTATGCTCCACTCTGTTGTAATATTCCAGATATATAAACTGTCGGAGTGTTTTAGCCTTTACTACTTTCTTAATAAGGTGCAACACAGGGCAGCCAAACAGATCAAGACATACAGTATATCAGTCTCTAAGACGCTGTAACAAACATAGGCTGTTTAATTCTAAGGAAAAAAGTGACTGAAATCAGCGATTGGAAATGCTCTGGATAAGGGAGTCAGCCAAATGCCCTCTTTACTCTAAGATCCATGGTATATCATCTAAATGTAATTGACTCACTTGTTTAATTATAAATATATTTTAACTTCAAATTGTTTATATTTTAACAATATATATTTTGCCACTAGGTGATAACTCATTGTAATGGATTAAGCTTCAATTGCTATGCTTAAACACACACTTGTAAATTTTAGCAAAACCTGACAAACTCTTATTAGAATTGTATAAAATAAATAAAATGCTTTCAAACCCAAACAAAAACCCCACTGCTTGGTCCACAGTCACTAAGAATAGGCTAATCAAGGACATCGTAATGGCTTCTCAGCAGTTGTAAAATCACCTAGGTTTCTGGGGGGGGGGGGGTTGGTTCTGCTTACTGGTGCATTGTGTAAAGGAAATTGTATAAATCATGAATGGGGTAACAAGTATGTTTCTTTGACCTAAGTTAAAAAGAAGTACTACTACTTGGTCTAAAAACAAATTGTAGTTACCAGAACAAGTGTTTAACCATGGAACCCCTATGTTATAAACTGGGCATAATTAAAATAACTGGCTATGCCTACTTCACTTATAAGTCTTTGTATCAGCAGAATTATAAAAGAATTAAATCAGAGGGGCAAAATGTTGTCTTATAAATCCCCCAAGCAATGTAACGTTCCTTTTAGCTCAAGACTCAGAAGCAACTGCACACCTTACTGTTCATTTTTGAAAGGAAACAATTTGTTCCCAGAAGTCAGACTAATTAAAGCATCCTCCAGCGATAAATCTTCAAGTAATCCGGGACTACAGTAATTGTTTAAGTAAATTTAAGTGAATTTAAGTGAGCTCTAATGTGGGTTTTCATTACACCTCAATTACTGTGGCTGAGGTACAGTATATCTGGTTTTGTGATACAGATTTAACGTTTGTAAGAGTGATCACAGTTGCAAGCCATGGAAACATGACTATGAAGTTGTTTTCATTACTGTCAGGGGCAGCTGACACAAGGCTGTGGACAGTGCCTTGAATGACTTCAGTCAGCAGGTAAGGCAGCTCTGTGATTGGGCACTCGAATAATGACTTAATGCGATGAAGCAACAAAGAGAAGGAGACGTTGCTGAAAGCCTTTCTTTTTATT
The DNA here is from genome assembly GCA_037576975.1 of Alestes dentex. Taxonomy (NCBI): domain Eukaryota; kingdom Metazoa; phylum Chordata; class Actinopteri; order Characiformes; family Alestidae; genus Alestes; species Alestes dentex. The sequence continues at coordinate 412,114 of JBBIGA010000032.1, read as the reverse complement.
TCTGCAGACATCCGGCAACACGTTGCAGGAAATGGATCCTCTGTAATTTGATCTGACTTGAAACCTAGCCAGTTGCAGGCAGATCTGACAGACACAATTGGATGCATGCCTAACAGTTTCTTTTGTTGTGTATGTCACTGCTTTGAAGGATTGTTTATCTATAACTAACATTATAGATACGAATGACTCATTACAAATATTTTTTCCCAGAATTGATTTTAAGGACCCCTAGTGGTCACCAATACATATGATTGTTGAAGAATGCATATAATGCTGAGAAAATCCTTTTGACTTTTGTATATTATGTTCCCTGTTCTACGTTAAAGGATGTTATATATAAAGTGATATTTGATTGGAAGACAAATCTAATACAGATTACATCAATTTCTTGTGTGTGCCAGTAAAAAGGTGCAGGTAACAGGCACCAACTTTTTCACTGAGGCTTTGTTTACTCTTATTAAGTCCCATTATCTAGCAGCCACATGAGATGGTGCTGTGAATAAGAGGATAATGATGGAATATAATATAATCCATAACCTTTTCAGCAGATCAAATTAATAGTCAATTTAAAGGTGTCAGACATTTATGGTAGTGACAGGTAAAATACTGTACTGACAAGAATGCTTTTGAAGCAGATCTGTATGTGGTCCAACAAAACAGAGCTTTACCAGTGAGTCAGAGGGGCAGATGTCACTGAACCCCATGTGACTGGTGAAGAGTAAGCCTGTGATTCTAGTTTGGCTCCTCCCACATGAGGTGACAGGATTAGAGGAATAATTTGAGCCTGATTAGTATTTCGCTGGTCTGTGCAAAATGTCGCAAGGGAGGAAATCTTAAACATGCAAGCAGATTCTGACATACTGCTGTAAGTAAACTACAATATAATTTAATCTGCTTTTGATCTTTCTGTAAATACCCACATAATCCCTAAAAAGCCCCCATAAATTGTAGTACTGTGGTTATCTCTGCCGCGTATGTAGAAAACAAATGTGCTCTGTTTGTTTAAATTTTATCTTGAGCTTTTTGTTGAGCTTTTCAGTTTTTGAGTTGAAATTATCGTCACTCAACATGGTGGTGTTATTTGTGGCATAGCACTTTTCCTCAACTTGTTAGTTACTCATGTGGGAAGGCTGTCACACACCTCCTCATTTCAGCAATTTGGCCACTGGGCCTAGATATTCCATCAAAATTGACACCTTGAAACTTTTGGTTGGCTTTATTCTTGTGTGTGTGTGGTTTATACATATGGGGTAAGTCTCATCACAAGAGCACATGGGTTTTGAAAAGGGGTCAGTGTGAGCAAAAATGGGACAGCATAATGGTCTCAGACGGATCTTTAGGAGCTTACTGATACTGAACATATGTGCCTGTGGGAACAGCACACCAACTTTAGCTATAACGCTGGCTGTCCGCTAAATAAGGCACCTGCTGTTGTGACTAGGTTTATTACCAGCATAGAGGTCAGACGGCAGACTGCCTTAACATGATCAAAAACATGCCGAGGGCCAGGTAATGTGGCTAGATGACACAGACAGGCACTTTATCTGTCATCTGTTTTTCGCATTGGAACAGTAGTGGAGTATGATGGCCTATTTTGGCTGTTATGAACTGAGAAATTAAACCATCTATGTGATGTTGCAAAGACATAATAAAACTTAAGTATAGCATATAACAATGGTGAACTTTAATAGGTATTATATTTATTTCCAAAACAAAAGAGTTTTGATTTTCAACCAAATACATAAAATATCACTGTACAATGTCCCATTCTGTTCATCATTCATTCCAATTTTAAAGAGTGATACTAACATGCTACTAAACAAATATTCATTTATATTTTGTTTTGAGTAGTTTAAAGGTGGTTTAAATCATTACAGCCAGATGTTGGTCATTATATGGATATGCAGAACATGTTTCAGGGGTGAATGAAATGAAACAGGGCTGTAAGTAGTTAGCTCTGTCCACAGATATGTCCAGAATTTCTTTTTTTTTTCTAAAAAGGTGATATGTTGGTTTGAATACAGTTAAAGAACACAGTTTAGTTCCTGACTTCTGGGTGCACTCCAACAATTGGTAAATTTAATCAGTGGCACAGCAGATTGAATTTAATAAAGGTCTGATTAGCTGAACTAGGAAATGGATGGTAACTGTATGCCACAGAATAGAGAGAAACCAAGCAAGTCACCTGAGGATGAACCCAATTGCGGAATAACACGAGAGAGTAGATAGTCCATGCACTTTGATCTGAGAATGCTCCCTAATAGAGTAAAGATTCCCACTGGAATCAGCGTGAGTACTCACTGTCTTGAAGAGCTGGTCTGGCACGGTGAGCAATGACTACCTCCATTCCTTGGTCTTTTATACCATGTGACATGCTCATTTCCGGTTCCTCTTCTGCCTCACATGACAGGTTGGAAACTGTAGCATACCTCAAACAGAATGAGCCCAGTGGCGGAGGAAGTCTGGAGGTTGTGAAAAAGCTCAGCCCTGATGAGGTAGAAGAAGCGCTCCAGCTGTTAGTTGGTCCGCTCTGTCTGACCGTTAGTCTAGGGGTCCTTGGGCACTGGTTGGTTAGATGTCTTGGCCCTGGCACACACTGTGCAAGCCTGGATGTATTCCTTCACCTCTTCGGTCATTGTTGGCCTTGAGAATGCCCTCTTGATGAATAATAAAGTCCGTCAGACCCCTGGATGGCCAGCGAGAGCAGAGTAGTGGCCCCAGTGGAGGACTTCAGGCCGATGGCCAGATGGCATAAATAAACATCCAGGTGGGGTCTCTGCCGGAGGAGATCCCAAGGTGTGTGCCTGGCAGATTCAGGTCTCCAGCTCCCAGCTTAATGGAGAAACTATGATCCGGGCAGGGAGGACAGGCGTAGGATCTGTCTGGGGTACATCCGCTTTGTATTGCCGGGATAAAGCATCCACCTTGGTGTTTTTCGACCCTGGACGGTAGGAGAGATAAGAACAGAGCCCACCGCACCTGCCAAGGATTCAACAGCTTCATCTGTTGAATAGTAAGTAGATTCTGATGGTCCGTCCAGACCGTAAATGGATCACAGCTGCCCGGGAACCAGTGATGCCACTCTTCCAGAGCCCACTTGATGGCCAACAGCTCGTGGTCCCCTACCCCATATCGCTGCTGAGTGGGGTTAAATTTTCTGGAGAAGAAACTGCAAGGGTGCCACAACCGAACTGATGCCCCGGATGAAACGTCAGTAGAAGTTTGCAAACCCCAGAAAGCACTGGAGCTGCTTAAGCATCTTGGGTAGGGGCCAATTACGCACAGCCTCCGGCTTCTCGGGGTCCATGGCCACACCCTTAAGAGTTTTTACGAAGCCCAGGAATGTGGTGGAGCGCTGGTGGAAAGCCCATCCTTCCAGCTTACAGTATAGTTGGTGGGCCAGCAACCTCCATAGAACCACTTTCACATGCTGAATTTGTTCTTGAGTATATAAGGATGTCATCTAGATATATGCCCTATGCCCAATGACCCAGCATGTCCCGCAACACGTCATTAATGAACTGTTGGAATACGGTGGGACTATTGCACAGGCTGAAGGACATAACCAGGGTCTCGTAATGGCCAGTCGGGGGTTTGAAAGCCGTCTTCCACTCATCACCCTCTCTGATGCGAACCAGATTGTAGGCGCTCAGTAGGTCCAACTTATTGAAGCAGCAGAGAGGGCATCCAGGGCAGTATTAGTGAGGGGAAGCGGCTGCCTATTCTTCACTGTAATTCTGTTTAGCCCCAGATAGTCAACGCAGGGACAGAGACCCCATCTTTTTTCTTAGCAAAGAAGAACCCGCAGATGCGGGCGAGGTAGAGGGTCGGATGGTCCCCTGGTGAAGCCTTTCACTGATGTATTCATAATGAAAGAGGAAAACATCGATGACTGCATAAAAAAAGCACTTTGCATGTCGCTCAACATAATCAAACTTTTTTTCAATTGGGAAATGAATTTGGTTCTTCTTCAGAAAGTGAATATAGGTGACTGCGGGGAGGTTCCACGCCCGGCAGGAGGTCAGTGGCTACATTGTACGGCCAATGAGGAGGAAGCTGAACCACATGATTTTTGCTGAATACCTCCACCAGGTCGCAATACGGGATGGGAATGGCCTCAAGGTCGACTTTGGGGGCCTCGGACTCCCCAGAACACAGCCTTCACCTGGTGACACAGCTCCCTACAGGTCAGTCCCCACTGGAGAATCCTTCTTTGAGGCCAGGAGATCAGTGGGTTGTGACAGAGGAGCCAGGGGAATCCTAGGAGTAGAGGAGGAGAAGTGAGAGTAGTGACCAATAATTGAACTTTTCTTCAAGTGCATCAATACGGTGAGTAATGGGGCTATTGGCTAGGGACCGACCGTCAATGGCGTTGATGTGAAGAGGCTGGGATAATGCTTCTAATCCCACACCCAATTGGGCAGCAAAAGCACAACTGATGAAATTTCCGGCTGCATTCGTGGATTCGTCGGTGACCCAATTGAATGTGGGTCCAAACCACCAAATGGGAAATAGAGGGCAAGATGGGAGAATGCACCCACGGACCAGGTGAGAGCCCCCCCATTTACCTGGTCTGTCCGTTTCCCGGACAGAGAGGACAGGCAGCCCGATGGTGTTTGGGGGAGGCGCAGTAGGCACAGAGACCCTCGCAATTGCGCCTGTCTCTCTCCTCAGGGGTTAAGGAGGCACACCCTAACTGCATGGGTTCCCCACCGGCTCTGGAGTGGTCCACAGATGGAGGTGAAGACTACAACAGGGCACTTACCACAGCACACTCAGCCTATTTATCATCCCTCACTGAATCTAAAAAAAAATAATCATAGGTTTCTGTTTAGCACAATTTCTAAACTAACTAGGAACCAGGGAGGTGCAGAACCACAGGTACCTGCAAACTATGGTTGTGATGTTTTTATGGACTTTTTTATGGACGTAAAATAGAAATAATTAAGCAAGAAATTCAATCTAGAAATTCAGCTCCACTTCATTTACCACCTGACTCAGCAGACACAGATACTGTTCAAAACTCATAGCTGTAGTTAAGAAACTGATTTCTTGTAATCAAGTCCAACAAACAGAGCTTTCTGCAATTATTCTCTTTGAAATCTTCTATCTGTACACTAGTCTCTATTCCTACAAGCTTGCTTAAAGAAGTCCTTCCAGTAATCATTGGACCTCTCCTATCAGTATTAAATGCCTCACTTAGTATTGGTTATCTACTGAAATATTTTCAATTAGCAGTTATTGAACCACTTAAAAAAAAAACCAAAAAAAAAAAAAACCCCACAAACAAATCTTGATCTATGCGAGCTCTCAATTATTGACCTAATCTTCCAACCCAATCATCTCTAATCTTCCATTTCTTTCTAAGATTTTAGAGAAAGTCATGGCCCACCAGTTGTGTTTGTTACTACACAAAAACAGTGTATATATGAAAAATTTAAATCTGGGTTCCGGCCTCATCACAGCACAGAAACAGCCTTAGTAAAGATAGTAAATGATATTTTACAGTCTGCTGAAAAAGGATTTGTCTCTGCTGGTTCTGCTTGACCTTAGTGCGGCATTTGACACTATTGACCACTCTGTTTTACTCAGTGCTTGAAGTGGGCCGGAACGCAGTTCCGGAACTTCTGTATTTTCGTCTTTGGGTTCCGCCACTTTTTTCTGCGTTCCGGGACTTACTGAAACTGATCCGATGCAGTGACAGTGGCCCGAGTTCCTGCACTTATTTTTTCCCACTTCAAGCACTGGTTTTACTAGACTTGAAAACCTTGTTGGAGTCACTGGCACCACCTTATCCTGGCTTAGATAATACCTGTCTGACCGCTATCAGTTTGTAAGAGTTAACGGGGAACCCTCAGCACCCACCAAAGTGAAATATGGTGTCCCACAAGGTTCTGTATTAGGACTTCTTTTATTTACTTTGTACATGCAGCCATTAGGGATGATTATCCGCAAACATGGGATCAGCTTCCACTGCTACACAGATAATACACAACTTTATATCTCTGCCAACCCAGATGATAAACTTAAATAAGATTGGAGAATGCATTAAAGATATAAAAGACTGGATGTCACATAACTTTCTCTTGCTCAATGCAGATAAAACAGAGGTCCTTCTTCTAGGTCCGAAAGCCGCAAGAAACAAACTGTCGGGTCTAATGCTTGATTTTGCTGGTTCCTCAGCCTCTCCAACGTTAACTGTAAAGAATCTTGGTGTCACTATGGATCCCAATCTTTCATTTGACACATATATAAGTGCTGTTACTAAATTAGCTTTCAAGTTAAGAAGTGCATTCTTTCTCCATGATGCAGAAAAATTAGTCCACGCATTTATTACTTCCAGACTCGATTACTGTAACAGCCTCTTGTCAGGCTGCTCCAACAAAACCTAAACAACCTTCAACTAGTCCAGAATGCAGCAGCTACAGTCCTCACTAGAACCAGGAAATTTGACCACATTAGCCCAATATTATCAAGACTTCATTGGCTTCCGATCAAATTTCATATTGATTACAAAATTCTAATGATGACATTTAAAGCCTTGAAAGGACCCGAATACCTCTGTGAACTTATCTCTTGCGAGCCTCCACTGTCACATTTGTCCCTAGAATTATGAAAGCTTTAGCAGGGGCAAGAGCATCCTCATATATAGCACCCAAGCTCTGGAATGCTATTCCGATTAACATTCGGGGCTCAGACATAGTCTCAGTTTTTAAGTCCAGGCTGAAAACCTACTTGTTTAGTCAGACTTTCTGTGATTAATTTTTCCTGCCAGATGAAAGGTGTATAGCTGGGAGGTGGTGGGCACAGAGAATTCAAGTAAACTGGGACACTGGTGCTGTCGCCCTGCCACTCCTCACGTTTACTCAGGTTTGTGATGGTGGAGTGCAGGTATGCTGGTGTCTCAGGACACTCTTATGCTCATCATACCTCTCAGTTCTGCCCTTTCTAGCTAGGTTGCTTTAGTAAGGTACGCTGTAGTCTTAACACACACTCCTCACAGATATAAATAATTTAAACAGAACTAACTCTCTTCTCTTTTCTTTGTCTGAGGGGAACTGCTGCACACTTGTCTAGCCTGACTCATCACCATGGGACCCCAGGTCACCACCCTCCCGGGCCAGCAATTGCTGGGGCCCTGTGCCAAAATGCCCTCGACTGATTATTGCAGCTCACAACTCCACACGTGCTCTACCCCAATTAGGGGCAACCGCTGCTTAAAGCTCCAGCGGAGATTGTTGTTGCTGCTTCTGTTATTTTATGGACTACAGACTCTCAGATTCTCTTCTAACAAATTTACCTCTATGGACACTGTGGTTCCAACTCTGTTAGCTGTTGGTGTCAATAATCTTGTTCAAGAAGGCCTACTCTTGTTATTCAACCCCATAAAGACTCTCTTTTCTTTCTCTCCGGGTCGACCTGAGGAGGATGTGTTCCCCTTTTGAATCTTGGTTCCTCCCGAGGTTTCTTCCTCCAGCTGAGGGAGTTTTTCCTTGCCTCTGTTGCCTCTGGCTCACTCACTAGGGGCTCGGACCTGGACTCTGAAAAGCTGCTTTGTGACAACTTGGTTGTAAAAAACACTGTATAAATAAAATTGAATTGAATTGAATTGAGTGAAGATATGACGGGCGACTCCACGATGGCTGGAACAGAAGTGATACGGGTCTGGGGAGTGATGGGTGAATTGGTACGAGGGACTGGTCTCAGGCGAGAGCTCATCCGTTGGTCGATCCGCAAGGATAGCTGGATCAACCCCTTGATCATGACGGGGAGCTCCCACCCGGCAAGTTCGTCTTTCATTCGCAAAGCCAACCCCTTGTAAAACGCAGTCCAAAGTGCTGGGTCTCCCCAGGTAGTCTGCACGGCCAAAGTTCGAAATTTTGTTCACGTAGCGGCTCACGGACCAGTCCCCTTGACACAGGTGATATAACTCTGAGTGGGTCTCCGCCTCGCTGTCTTGGTGTTGGAAGGTGGCCCTGAGTTGGTGGATAAATTCTGGATATGAATAGGCCATATCCATATATGCCCTCAGGGCCGTGGTGGCCCACTCAGCTGCCTGTCTAGTGAGGAGGGAGATGAGAAGTCCAGTTCGACTCTGGTCGGTGGTGTACCTGGAGGGCTGGAACATGTTCAGTTTTGTTCAGAACATGTCACACTTCCCATCCACTATCCCACTTATCAGGCAATGAAAATTTGAGTTCTGAAGAAGTTGCAGAGGGAGAAGGGGAGAAGAATGGGCTGCAGCCTCAAAGGATTTGTGAAGAGCCTGCCACAGAGCCACCACGTCCCGAGCCCATCAATTATGGCCTCCTGCTGGGTCACGGTGTCATACATGCATACTCCACTGGGTTAACGCTAGGCTCAGTCATTCTGTCACAGAATAGAGAGAAACCAGGCGAGTCACCCATGTAGCGTGGAGGATAAACCCAACTGCGGAATAACATGAGAGAGTATGCAGTCCACGCAGTTTGATCTGAGAATGCTCCCTAATAGAGTAGAGATTCCCAGCGGAATCAGTGTTCTCACTCACACACAGAGAGAGGTAAACAGCGTGAGTACTCACATTCTTGAAGAGCCGGTCTGGCAGGGTGAATGGTGAAGACTCAATGACTGAGCAATGACTACCTCCATTCCTTGGTCTTTTGTATCATGTGACATGCTTATTTCCGGTTCCTCTTGCGTGTCATGTGACCCATGTGTGTGACACTGTACTGTAAAAGTAGAGGTTTGGAAAGGACATAATATCACAACGTATATTTGCTTTTATGTTAATGTTACAGTTAATGTTAATGTTTTTGAACAAATAAATGCTTACTGCCCGAATAAATAGCTTTACATCTTATATATAGATATGCAGAATGTCTTTCGGGGGTGAATGAAATGAAACAGGGCTGTAAGTAGTGCTGTGCCCACAGATCCAGTAAGATCGCACTGGAATGGCTGTAACACTAATGTGTCATCTGCTACAGGTTTGATTTAAGGAGAAGATGGTGCTCCCCCTGGTGCTCTCCTCAGCTCAACATGTTCAATCTAATGAGCAACTGCTGCAGCTGGGTCTCCAAACTCCAGCAGCCCCTGAGGTACAGGCCAAAAGATCTCCTGAAGAACTCAGTGTTTTAATTTTATTGGCCTTTAAGGAAACCATTTTCTGACTTTTTAATAAAACAGTTTGATGCCATTCACCCATAGTCCATACAGTTTTTTGATGTCACTAGAACCATGAATTTACCTTTTCTGGTACAAGTGGACCACCCGGGAAAAAGTAAAGTATAGGAAAAAATGTAGAATGTTCACTTAAAAGAGGTTTATAAAGTAAGATTATTAAGCATTAACTGAAAGAAGAAACAAAAATGTTTTTTTTTTTTTATGTTTTTTATGCACCTTTTATGTTTCTTCAGGAAAATTACAGTGCTCATCCTTGGTCTTGACAAAGCTGGAAAAACTTCATGTGTCAGAGGGATGTTGAGAGGTAAGCATCTTGTACATTACAACATTAAATTGATCATTTACCCATTTGGAACAATATAAAGCTAAAGTTATTTTCTGTATTGCCATTTGTCTAGCTCCCATGGGAGAAGTGGGCCCTACCCATGGATGTGTTCGTAAAGAAGTGAGGGTGGAGAACTTTCTGGTGAGCCTGCTGGACATGGGTGGAGGTCCTGAGGTTCGTAGCTCGTGGAGAGAATATTACGGTGAGGCCCATGGAATCATCTTTGTGGTGGACTCCAGTGACAGACAGAGGATGAAAGAAGTCAAAGAGCTCCTAACAGACATGCTGAAGCACCCCAGAGTTGCTGGAAAGCCTCTATTAGTGTAAGCAATCATTCTTTATTTGTTTAAAAGCCATTGATTGACCACTCAAAATTGCTGATTTAAGGGTCTGTATCCCACACTTGTTTTGTATTTTAGTCCACTTATACACTTATATGTTTATAATTAAATTTTACATGACCACTTTGTAAAAAAAATCTCTACCTATCTCTATTAAGCAGATTGCTTTTGTCACTGTGCTTTTAGTATGATATGTATAGTCATACATGAGTGTTTTGTAGCTTATTTTCTATCATTTCTTCAAGAAAATTAGGAAAATTCCTGATATGGGCTCTTTAAAGATCAGTGGTTAAGTCTGACAGTAGAGCTTATTTCTGTTCACAGATTAGCCAATAAACAGGACAAAATGAATGCCTTTCTGGGAAGTGAACTGATTGAGGTTCTGTCCCTGGAGAAGCTGGTTAATCAGAGCCGATCTCTGTGCCACATAGTGAGTAGGGCTCTATGTTATATAAAAATATGAGGTCTGTATTGGTGTTGCATTTGGAGCCATCTAGTTAAGCTGCATTAAAATACATGAATGAGTGTCTGAATAATAAAGATTTTGTCCCATGAAGGAGCCATGCTCAGCCCTAATAGATCTGCGGCGGTGGTCAGACAGAAAGACACTGCGTGGCCTCAGGTGGCTCCTGCGGGCTGTGTGCCTGGACTACCCAGAACTGTGTGCTCGGATTGTTAGAGATGGAAAAAGACCACTTGGACCAGAGGAGAAAGAGAGAAGAGGGAAAGTAGAGAAAAGCCGGAAGAAAAACAAAGATGAAAGGTATGGGTTTCTTTTGTGCACATAGATGCTCAGTGCAATATGAAACTGGCTTATTATTATCTATGTCGTAAGCATATGGCTGTTATTATTAGCATAATAATAATGAAAAACATTTGTATCTGCAGAATAAGAGCCAGCAAAACAGATATACACCAAGTACAGGACCTTCTGGAGAAAGAAAGGAAAAGTGGGAACTCTCTGCATCCAATCAGAGACATTCTTAACAAGGTAAAATTGTTATACATACAGTGCTATGCAAATGTCTTAGTCAGTCATGAAAAATGTTTAAAACTATGTATCTCAGCTGGAAATGTGTTTCTTCTACTATATAATGAACAAAAAACATATGAACAGAAGTATATAGTTACAATTTCTTGTTTTCTAAAAAAAAAGTTACATGTTGTTTTAAATAATACAGTTAAAGAACACAGGTTTATTTCCTGACTTCTTGATGCACTCCAACAATTGGTAAATTCAATCAGTGGTAAATCCAAGAAATGCCTGATTACCTGAACTAGGAAATGAATGATAACTGTACTGTAAAAGTAGAGGTCTGGAAAGGTTCATGGATTTTTCGTTTGTATTTATGTTTTTTGAACAAATAAATGCTTATTGCCCAGTTAAATAGCTTTACATCTCAAGATATTTGCACAGTACTGTATCTGTTTATATTAGAGATGTAACAACACAATGAACTGTATCATAAGTGAGAACTGAAACATTAACATTTCAATAAAAGGCACATTTTCAGCCACTGCTTATCCAAGACACCCCTGTATCGTGTTGAATCTAATAATGATTTTTGTGAATTGTTCATACTGGTTTGTGTGTGTGTTTGTGTGTGTATGTACTGTATCTGTTTTATGTAACCAAATTTCTGCATGCAATCTGATTCTAGGATAATTCTTTTACAAAGAAACTAAAGAAAAAGAAGAAAGTGAAAGTTAAAATTAAAAAGAGAAGTATGATAATGGAAGGCAACAATGAGGACGACATGGAAGGACAGGAGGAAGAGGAAGCAGAAGGAAACGAGGGAGAGCAGGACCAAAATGGTCAAAAAGAGAAAGCCAGCAGTGCCCTGTTGCCACAGAGACGTGGGAAGCTGAAGCGGAAAGCAAAGGTGAAGGAGGAGACGATGGATCACGTAGACTTGCTGGAAAATGATGACACCAGACCCACTAAAGGTATTCTGTCTAGTTGTTAATAAGTAAAGTAGATTATTAGCATGATGGCACAACTTCATTGGGTGACATTCTTATCCCAGGAAAAGGAGAAAAGAAGAAAAAGAAAAAACTGGTGAAAGGAAAAAAGAAGAACAAGATAAATACAGAAAGGATACCAGCCGCTTATACACAGCCAGCTGATCTGTCTGCCACTTTCGGTGAGTCTCTCTTGACCCTCAGGGCCTGGGATAAAATGCTAATGCTGTCTGATCAGGGCTGCTCATAGGGCGAAATCTAGAGTTCAAAATAAGACCATGAGGCAAACAATGACATAGTCCAGGGTGGACAGCCCTGATCTAGATCTTCAGTGGAAGAAATTATTTTCTTTGTCTGTTTCCTGATAGATCTTTACAGAAAAGCAATTTTGGCTCTAAAAGCCCGCCAGGATCAGGATTTGGTGCCAGAGCAGTGAGATGTCTGGACTGTTGGGGCAGTGTGAGATGACACAGAATAAAGATGTCTGCAGAACCTTGGGTAGCTTATGTCACACCATCCCAGCCGTTACCCAGCTGCTTTCACCCTCAAAGAGATAAATTACATCATAAATATTAATCTGACTAAATTGATTCTTATGTCTATGAAATTTTGTATTGGAAAGACACTCCTCACCATGGACTCAAAAAATTAGGCATTTTGAACCAGGACCAGTAAAACTGTGTTCAAGTATACACTGATGAGCCAAATTATTGGGTACCCTTAGTATTTTGTCCGTCTGTAGTCTAGAGTCTTCTGTTTCTCCCCTTTTTATCTCATTCATCAGTGGTCAGGATCCCCACAGGATCACCAGCAAGCAGGTATTATTTGGGTGGTGGATATTTTCAGCACAGCTGTGACGCAGACACGGCTGTGGCATGTTTGTGTGTGTGTGTGTGTGTGTGTGTGTGTGTGTGTGTGTGTGTGCTGCACAGACCAGATCACATAGCAGTGCTACTGGAGTTTTTAAACACCATCCACTCTATCCACTCTTTTGGCCCATCTTGCAGATGTAACTGTATTGATGCTGCAGTTTGTGATAATCATCCACTCTTTTTGTGACCCACTCTGTGCAGCACACACACTAGTATTTCACTACCATATCAGTGTCACTGCTTTCTTGAGTATGATTCACCACCCAAATAACCTGCTCACTGGTGGTCCTGTGGGGTCCTGACCATTAAAAAAATGATAGATAACAAATTACTCAGAGCCACAGATGGAGTATGGTATATAATGGTAAACTACAACGTGCACCAATATGGTGGGTGGAGCTGATAAAATGTACGATGAGAGCACATACTACATAGGGATGCATAATGAAGTGGCTCATCATTGTGTGCAGACTGTTATATCAGTTATATTTTAGCAGATATTTATACTACCAGTTACTAAATGCATAACTTGGTATAGGGAACCTCACACTGCGGTTTAAATATAGGAGTATATAGGAGTATTGTAATGTAGCAACTGTGAACATAACTCTTTTTCAATGAACAAAAATGTTTTTGTTTATTCATTTTTATATTTGTATGATGAATACTGAATGCACAATTAATGTGGTTTATTGTCATTTTTACTGTTAGTAGATTTATATGTTACAGTGATTTCAACATCATAACACTAAACACAGATGTATTTAGTTTCACAGTTATGCACCAAAGTTTGCGCACCCTGTTCAAATAATATTTTGTTGACTTTCTTAGGAAAGTAACCACAAATGCTCTGCAGGAAACACACTTCTGCACACTATAATGCAAAATTACTGTTTATTTACAGAATGTAAAAACAATCGAAGCGATCTCGGAGAGCTTTGTGTTCAAAACGAGTTAAAAAATTTCGGTGGCTGAATATTCGGTGCATCCCTAGTGCATTAAAAGTTGCTGAAAAACATGTTTAAATTTGTTCCATGGGGAGGATATTTACTTAACTTAGTAAATCAATACAATATGTAATTTGGTGGTTTGTGTGTGTGTGTGTGTGTATGTGTGAGTGTGTTGGGAGGGGGTGTTTAAACATTTGCATATAACTGTATGGCCTAGAGAACTTAATATAAATTCTACTGTACTTTTTAATGCAGTTTCTTTAATAACTTTCTTATGTAAATTTGCCTGTTTTGTATATATTTAATTGTTTTTCATTATAATGTATTGAGTTTTGTAGTTGGTAAAGTGGAAAACATTGTGTGATGGGATATGCAGAGCATACATGCCCTGATGTGATTTTTCCATTATAATTGTGTGCCATTATTAACCCTGTTTTTGTTTTCATTGTTCACAATTATAGTGTAAAGAAAATACTGCGAGCATTGTAATTTCACTTAATTTAAATAAACTTTGTTGAAATATTTGTTTTACTGAAGTATTACTTAACTGAAATAGTAACTCCAGTAAAAGTAGTTAGGATACATTACACTGAACTGCTCTGTGCTCTGTGCTGAGCAACATAATAGTCTTTAATGCACTGCAAATTGTGGTAAAACTCACGGTGTTTATCATCATGACTTCCCTCTCCTAAAAATGTAATGATTGTATGGTTTGAATATTAAGAATCTACGTTTATCTTTTTAAATGTGGTCTCAAATTGTCAACAAAGCTTGGTAATTCATGACAGCTGCATGGAGTAACAGTGCAGAGCCTCTTTCTGTAAAACCTTGAAGGTTATGCAAAAACCTTCAAGGTTTCTGTATGTAAAACCTCTTCTTCCATCTTCTTATAACAATGAAGTTAATATTCTGAAAATATTGTAAATAGCAGTAACTAAAGGAACATTTAAAAACTGAATAATGTTTTGTTATAAAGGGAGGACATATATATGGCCCTACTGTCATGCCTTTCCTTTCCTTTTCTCTCCCAAAACCATAAATAACGGATAATCTTATTAACAGTCAAGTCAAGTTTCTTTATATAGCATTATCATGCACAAAAAGTCATTTAATCATTTAATGTGCTTTCCAGGAATATAATAAAAATTAAAATAAAATAAAATAAAATAATAGAAGAAAGAAAAGAAACAAAAGAATACATAGAAACTCATTCATTCCTTCATTTTCTGTAACAGCTTAATCCTTACTAGGGTCATGGGTACCAGGGGCCTATCCTGGGGTCAAAGTACGCAAGGCAGGGAATCAGCCTGGGCGGGGCACCAACCCACCACACACACACACACACACTCACATCTACGGTCAATTTAGAATCACATATAAAATCAACACAGTAAGGTGGAGGAGCTTTTTAAAGATGGCTACAGTTGGTGTAGATCTGATACTGAGTTGCAGTTTGTTCCAGCAGCGAGCGGCATAGTGACCATGTTTAGTTTCGGCTCCTTTCACCACTAGCTGAGTAGCTCCTGCAGATCTAAGAGCCCTACCAGGATTATATACTTCAAACATATCAGAGATGTATTTAGGGTCCAAACCACTGAGTGACTTGTATGGTATGAGTAATGCTGGGAGCCAGCGCAAAAGGCTGAGAATTGGAATCATGTGATCTCTTTTCTTGGTTTTGGTTAGAACTACGGCAGCAGCATTTTGAATGTGCTGGAGCTGTCTAACAGACTTTTTGGGAATCCCAAAGAGGAGAGCGTTGCAATAGCCAACCCAGCAGGAAATAAAGGTGTGCATAAGTCTTGTTTGGACTTGAAGTCTCTTTCTTTAGCAATGTTTTAATGTGCCAAAATGCTGACATTGTTACAGCTTTGTTGTGATCACCAAAACTGAGGTCTCCATCTTTTTGTTTACATGGGTGGACATCTTAAGTTCTCTAGATTTCAGGTAGGCACTGAGAATTGATCCTCCCTCTTTATTTCCAAACAAGATAATCTCCGTTTTGTCTTTATTTAATTAGAGAAAGTTGTGATATTCCATGTACCAAGAGAATAATAAAACCGCCAGCCAGACACGTGGAGTTCTGAGGGATGTTTATTTAGACCAATTCCATCATTTCCCCCGAGTCAATAAAATTAATTTTATTGTGTCTATAATAGCGCCCCCTGGAGGCAGCTCTGGAGAACTGTAACGGCATGGCATTTCGCCATGTTTGAATTTTCACTCCCATCCCCCCTCAGCATCTTCAGCAGGACACCGAAGGGGGGAGACGCGGATGGTAGTCGGAACTGGGACTTTTAGGCTGTCCTGACCGAAAATGGCCTCGCCGAGGACGGTAACCATCGTGGCTCTGTCTTTTGCGCTCGGCCTCTTCTTTGTTTTCATGGGGACAATTAAACTGACGCCGAGACTGAGTAAAGATGCCTACAGTGAAATGGTGAGTGCGAGTGGTTTAAATTTGGGGGATTCAAAAGAAACGCACCGCTGTACCTGGAAAACAGGGGCTTTGTCCCGGCCGCGAACGCGCTTTCAGGATATGATGCAGTGTTGTCTCTTGAAGGAGCACTTTTATATGTAGTACTTGGGCCAGTTTTGTTTGTGATTTATTATCATTTTCATTCATTTTTTTCATTGCCTGGCTGGGATGGCCGTGATGAAACCTCTAACGCTAAAAGCCTGCCCCAGAGAGATGCCCGACTCTTTTTGGATCAAAAGGGGGGGGGTGTATTTAGATTTACCTGCAGCTGAATTGTGGACCGTTTTCATACAGTTATGACACCTGATCCGGTATGAAAACAAATAAACTCCGCAGCATTTTTTTCGATTAGAGCAATGTTGTGCGATGCTGCCTTTTAGCTCCGTCCTACAACCAGACCCTTCAGTGTGGCGACCACCAGAGTCAGCCTGTCATTTATCGAATTCCATATTTCCTTCTAAATACCGAGGTGTTGTTTTAATGAGGTCTGGCTGTGCCCCCATCCCCCCGTAACCATGTATGGCCACGCTTCTTTGTAGTAATGGCGACGCTTTCGAGCACATTCTGTGGTGCACCTGCTGATGCAGAGCAGATTTGTGCCTCGTAACAGAGCTTTAGAAATATTTAAGACTAAAATTTCTTTGTTTAGAACTAGCTAAGAAGGCCTGTTGAAATCCCAATTGCTGCACAGAAAGGTCATAAAAGAAAAACGGACGCTATACAGTATTATAGAGTGTGTGTTCATGTGGAATCTGAGCTATTAAAACAGACAGTTTTTAATTTATTAGGGGATGATATCAGAATCATGTCCGTGTCAGGAGATATTTGCTTGAAAGCATGTAATCGGCTTTGGTAATGTTCAAATTTCATAGATTCTTGATCTTTGATGGTGCATTAATTGCAGTCTGGAAGAGCAGAATGTTAAGGTGATGCTAAAATACTTCACATGCTTTCATATTTATTCATCTTTAAGCCTTTAGATATAGATATTATAATTTTCTGATGCAGCAAGATGTAGTCCAAACTTATGCATTTTATAAATGTTTATGTATCGGCATCAGCAGATGCATACTTGAAAAAATATCAGATAACAGCATCCGCCAATGGTTTCCAGACCGGTGCATCTCTAGAATTTACTGCTCTTGTAATGTCAAGACCACGAACCTATTTACATATATCTGCCTGTTTGGCCTGCAGCAGGTTAGCCCCATTCATTCATGAATACGTTATAAAGTGTGTTTCAGCCAGAACTGCATTTTGAACAGCCAGTCATAGCTTAGATCATTTACACATTTCAGTCTTAAAAGCACAGTAAGAAAAACAGCCTGTTTAATTCTTATGGATAAAGAGAGTTTGGAAATTGGTTTTTGGTATGTAATTTTACAAATTTCATTGTCAAACAAACTTCAAGGTAAAAACACCATATCTGAATGGGAATCAGTAACAGTATTGCTCAAACTTTTCTGTCAAAATAATCTCATTTGTATCCAGCTATAAAAAGCATTTTATTGTCTTTGAAAACATGTTGCATAACATATATAGTGGTGTGTTACAGGTTTTACTGTTTAACTCAGTGTTTCTGTTCTTTCTTTTTTTTTTCCAGAAAAGAGCATATAAGAGTTATGCGAAGGCCCTGCCAGGGTTGAAGAAGATGGGCATAACCTCCATGCTCCTCCGAAAAATCATTGGTACTCTTGAAGTGGGATGTGGAGTGGTTCTGACACTTGTACCTGGAAAACCAAAGGATGTTGCCAACTTCTTGCTGCTGCTGGTCATGCTTGCTGTGCTCTTCTTCCATCAACTGGTTGGAGATCCTCTGAAACGCTATGCCCATGCCCTGGTCTTTGGTATTCTCCTGACCTGCCGACTGCTGATCGCACGCCAGAGCGAGGATCGGCCCGAGAGAGAGGAAAGAAGAGAAGAGCAGATCAATGCCCAAGAAAAGAATAAAGTCAAAGTTTCTTAGCTCCTTTGCTTCTGACTGCGGTATCTGCACGAAGAGAGGTGAACGTTTTCTGATTAGCAGATAAGGTTATGGGGGGGAGGACAGTAGCCACAAACATGGTTTCCATTCTTGATCTACACACAAGCGGTTAAACAGTATGGTTACAAGTCTTGTGTTTAAAAACCTAAACTAAACACTAACCTTGTCAATAACATATCTCCATTGTAGGAGCTGTTGATGGCAAATCAGACTCATTACCTTTGCCCTCTTGTCATTTTTTTTTCCAGCTTATTATTTAACAGCTACTTGTGAAATATTTAATAACATGACACTGTACTATCAGCTTTAAATGCAGATAGTTACTGATCCCTGATTTGTTTTCAGCACCTTAGGCTGATAATTCATGAACTGTCTCATCAAAAAATATCATTTAGAAAAAGGATTTTTGTTACAGAATGGAATGTCATATAGTGGAATACATATTGTCACACTATTCAAGGTTATACTAAAAAGTAAAGGTTCTTTCATTTCTGTTACTTCCTTTCATACAGTATCATACAGTAAACTGCCTCTCTTGTAGTCCATCAGACTATTTCAGTGCATGATAATCCAGTGGTTACAATTCAGGTTAAACCACTAAATAATGGAAATGTAATCCTGTTTGTTCATCTTTCCGTATGTTTTGTGTAAATGATCGGCAGTTTTGTCTATTTTTTTATGTTTTATTATTATTGAAGAGGTGGTTTCACCAGTCCTGCCTGTTTTTCTTTTTGCCACATTTTATTTATTAGTTGTCACCTGTAGAACATAAATATCCAATAAAAATATCCTGACCCTTTTTAGCAGTTTATTTATTATGTATTTCATTGAGATCTGGCAATTGATGTTGACCATTTATGAGTAAAAAGGAATTTTAGTTCTAAAATAATTGTCTTTTAGAGGTTTACAGGTCAGGAGAACAGGTCAATAAACATTTTAAAAACAGACCTCTGCCAATTTATATTATTAAAGCTTTGACTATATCTGTGAAATAGAAAAAATGTCAGCTTTGTTTATTAAATCAGTTCCTGTGATTGACATCATAATCTTTAAATTCATGTTAACATCACATCAGTTGCCACGGTAAACAGAGATGTAAAATGTTTGGCTAGAACAACATCTCTGCTCACTGTAGAACATGTTTGATTCTGACTGAGTAAACTTTAGGTCATAATGGCTCGAGTTTGAGGAGGTGAAGTGGAATAACTGGTGTTGGAGGACACAAAGGTGAATTTAAACTTGTTTTGTGATTTTGATATGTATCCTATGTATGTATGTTAGCTCAGCTAGCAAGTGGTTGCATTTCATTTGTACTGGGAGATGGGAAATCTCAACCCATGATTTCCAATAGAGAAAGCCAACCTCCTAAATCCTGACCTCAAAATCAGATATGGCTGCTCTGTGCGCAGTTGTAGTAAATAAATCAGTGGTGCCGCTAGGGGTCCTAGGATTCGAACTTGCAGCTTTCTGATTGTAGGGAGTCGCAACTCCCTAACCACTAGGTCACCAGCCGCCCATGAGTACTCAGTATCCAGTATTATTAGTATCTGTGGATATGCTTCCCAGAACGTAGCACCTAATGGTCCCCCACACCACTGTGCAGATTCAGAATGAGAATCAGAATCAGAAGACTTTATTGATCACAGAGAAAGTTGCTTATGTAATGACTGTGAAGACACAAGGAGTCACAGAAACAAGAACAATATAAAGTCTAAATAAATGAAAATCTGTAAAAAGAACTGAAAATGCACTATGCTATATACATAAATGCTGCATATACAGCCAGGTCCATGAATATTGGGACATTGACACAATTCTAATCTTATTGGCTCTATACACCACCACAATGGATTTGAAATGAAACAAACAAGATGTGCTTTAACTGCAGACTTTCAGCTTTACTTTGAGTGTATTTACATACAAATCAATGAGTCCAATGAGTTCTGAAGCATTTGGCCGAATATGAGCAGATAATATTGCCCGAAACACCAGAATTCATCTTGCTGTATTTGTCAACAGTCACATCATCAATAAATACAAGGAAACCAGTTCCATTGGCAGTCATACATGCCCACGTCATGACACTACCACCACCATGCTTCACTGATGAGGTGATATGTTTTAGATTGTGAGCAGTTCCTTTCTTTCTCCATACTCTTCTCTTCCCATCACTCTGGTACAAGTTGATCTTTGTCTCATCTGTCCATAGGATGTTGTTCCAGAACTGTAAAGGCTTATTTAGATGTTGTTTGGCGAACTCTGGCCTTGAGGCTCACCAATGGTTTACATCTTGTGGTGAACCCTCTGTACTCTGATGAAGTCTTCTCTTGATTGTTGACTTTTACACACATACATCTACCTCCTGGAAAGTGTTCTTGATCTGGCGAATTGCTGTGAAAGGGTTTTTCTTCACCAGGGAAAGAATTATTCGGTCATCCGCCACAGTTGTTTTCTGTTGTCTTCTGGGTCTTTCAGTGTTACTGAGCTCACTGGTGCGTTGTTCCAAATAGTTGATTTGGCCACACCTAATGTTTTTGCTATCTCCCTGATGGATTTTTATTTATCAGCCTAATGATGGCTTGTTTCACTGATAGTGACAGTTCTTTGCCTCTCATATTGAGAGCTGACAGCAACAGATTCCAAATGCAAATAGCACTCTAGACCTTTTATCTGTTTCTTGTAAATAAGATAATGAGGGAATAACACACCTGGCCATGGAACAGCTGAGCAGCCAATTGTCCCATTACTTTTGGTCCCTTAAAAATGGGAGGCACATATACAAACTGTTGTAATTCCTACACCATTCACCTGGTTTGTATGTAAATACCCTCAAATTAAAGCTGAAAGTCTGCAGTTAAAGCACATCTTGTTCGTTTAATTTCAAATCCACTGTGTGTATAGATCCAAAAAGATTAGAATTGTGTCGATGTCTCAATATTTATGGACCTGACTGTAAATACTATTCAATTCTGTATTCATACGCAGGTTCAATTCCGACAGCCATGGTTCGAATTACAGGGGTACTGTACCCTCCTATCAAGACCCAGACCCCCCCAAAGAGACAAAAATAGCAGTATGGGGGGGTTCTTAACAGTGTTATGAAGGCAGTACCCCCCAATTATGGAGGGGTAATTCACACTCTGCTGAGAGCGGTACCCTGCTAAACCTCTGAATCAAAAAAAATGATTGAGAGATGGAATTCGAGTGTCAGGAAGCCAAAATCAAAACTTTTTTAAATTCAATTTTCTCCTTAATGCAGTAAATCAAAACTGACCTGCAGCGTTAGCAGGCGAAACAACAGGGTATACATCTGATTAAAGCGAGCTGAGGCTAAAATCAACACTCATATCTGAGAGTGTAACTGGAGATGGACCCAAAGCCAAAAGTTCTGTTCTCAACCATGTTATTTATTCTGTGATGTTATTTCTCGTTTCTGATTATTCCACTCTTTATTTCAGAGCTAGCAGTGAACTCCCACACCACTAATCAATGATTCTGCATTCTTTTTTGCTTGGAAAAAATCTGTATGGTTGAAATTTGGTCATTTCACTTTTTACCAGACAGACGTTGAATGAAAAATTGACAAAATTTTGAAATACTGGAAACATTTGAAGTACCTGTGAGTGTAAGACCAAATAAGAGCAGCGTATATTCCTCTCTTTTTCCCAACTATTTCACTTCCAATTACTTTGTAACTGAAGAAGTTTTAAAGTACCAAAGCTGAGTGTAAAGTGACCATTTGTCATACATGAACACACCACAGAACACAGTGTGAACAGCACAAAATTCTTTCTCATTTAACTCATTCACCAAGTGAAGCAGCGGGCAGCAGGCACGTGCAGAGGGGGGCGGAGGGGGCTTGAACACCTGCCCCTTTCCACTTGGGTACCCTAAGTGCCCTTTTCTCAGGGCATTTTTTTTATGTGTGTGCGCGTGTGGAGTCCCGCCTGTGCCCCTCAACAATAACATTTAACTATTAACCACAATTTTGCTAAATAAAAGGATCTAGCTTGCATCAGTCACATGATGACCATTAACCAATGCTCACCCTTGATGGCAGAGCATTTTTGCCGGCTGGACGGTGCGGAGCTGTAGGGGAAACACACAAATTAGTTGGGAGACGCAGACTGATGCAACAAAAACCAGTAGAGTGTACAGCGTACACTATAGTCTATAGCACACAGGAGTAACCCCCCGCGTTTCGTGAGGGTTACGTTCCAAGAGCACCCGCTTATAGTGAAAAACCGCGTTGTTGTGTTGTGGTTAAAATGCCTAAAAATGCCTATTTTCATAGTGTAAACCCTAAATATGCCCCCCAAATACGCTTCCAAAGATTTAAATTTCATTTTAAACTCATAGCCTTAAAGAAATTGTAAAGATAAACCCGTATTCGTACTGTACAGTTTACACTGAACTCAAGCAGTGCTAGAATGGTAATACTGATATTACGGCTGTATAGACTGTACTGTAATTCATGCACGTGCGTTTTCTTTGGTATGCACTATCGTTTTCATTGGCATAAGTAGTTAAATACAGTAATAAATTCATTTAATTTACAGTAATAAAATTCATGGCTTTACGAAGAACAAAACGAAAAAAACGAGAACACAGGAGACGCTCGGGAAATTCTGAGCAGCAGCCAATCAGCACCAAAGAAAGATAAATAACGTGCTCGGATTGGCTACTTTCAAACATCACGCCTCTGAGTACAGTGAGGGATGCGTCAAAGGGCGACAGCCAATCAGCAGCAAGGAGAAATAAATAGAGTGCTCGGATTAGCTACTTTCAAACCTCTCGCCTCTGAGTACAGCGGTGTTTCACCGTCCCAAGACGCACTTTCTCTGTGGGGGGCGTGGGGGAGGAGGCCCCGACTTCACAAAAGCTGAAAAAATGCAGAGGATATCTGCCCTTCCAGCAGATCTGCTGCATCCCAAAATTCATACCACCACTCTAATTAATGTGTAGAAACAGTACACCACAATTAGAAGTTCAGTAATGTAGTGTAAAGTATAACATTGTTGTTTGGCACACACCACATGTACAGGCCTGGTGACCTCGTAGTTAGGGAGTTGCCCCATGCGATCAGAAGGTTGTGGGTTCAAATCCTAGGACCCCTAGTGGCACCACTGAGGTACCCTTGAGCAATGTACAGTCCCCACACAGTGCTCCCAGGGTGCTGTGCTCCTGGCTGCCCGCCAGGGCCGTGCAGAGATGTTTAAAGGGGCGGGTGCTCAAAGTTAAAAAAGGACACATAGAACCAGGCTGAATAACAACCCACATTCATCAAGAATATAATACATGGAATCGCATCATACTGTATCATACTATATACTATATCATACCTAAATTTAAAATCAGCATTTTGTCATATTTGAAATATAAATGTAATATAATCTGTTTCTTAATGTATTTTCTTTACAATACAGTGTGTTTTCTAATATCGTAATTATAATAATCCATAATTATGTGGATATGCATATTAGATAGTTTTTTGTGAAACATAAGCCCACCAGAAAGTGGGAAAGTTACAGGGAAAAGCCCTGTAACTTACTTTAAAACGAAATATGTTCCCTAAAACGGTGGACAGAGTTACAGACCCATGACACCCTTACCCAGTTAGCTACCGGCTAATGACCACCACTACTTATGCAGTTATGCTCATGCTTATTTGTTTCAATTCGTCAGTTGCCACAAGACAACTTAACGACGTGTACATAATAACCTAATGCAGTAATCCCCCACCACTTAGTGGTGTAGGTAGAATTATCAGGATGGTGTAATATCGCAGTTTGGTCACATGGTGGCGAGCGGCAGGAGAACCGGAGGACCATAGTGCGCATGTCCAAACGGTCGCGCGGAACATTGGAGTTTGATTTGAAACGGCGCTGGTCGAGGGGCGGAAAACAGAAGAGGAGCAAAGAGAGAGAATTATGTAGCGCTCGCTATGGCGAATGCATCTAACCTATCCGGACTGACTTTGGATACGTCCAGGGTTTCCTCCGGTTCTGGTTCGAGCAGCAGGAGTTTACGAGTGGCGGAGAATGTGAAGAAGAAAGGCGAAGCAAACCCTTTTCGGTTTGCTCTGGAGTATCTCTCTCAGGGTGAGACTGTTGAAGTCGTTTAGCGCTAAAGTACAGTAACGTTAATCCGCCGGGGTTTGGATAGAGGGTAAACAAAACAGCCGAAGATAACTTCACAAAGCAATGGTATACCTGTTATGTCACAAATAAACTTAGAAAAGGACAAAGTTGTTTTAGATGTAAGGATTGTTGCCAGCAGTTCTGTAGCTGACGTTACTTAGCCTAGCTTACCTGAAATGTGGCTTTGTTACTAGTCAACTTTAAATGTACAGTGACCACTTGTCATACGTGAGCACGCCACAGCACACAGTTAACCCACAATGATCCACTATTTACCATTAGTGGCGATTATTTTCATGCTACGTATGTTTTTGATGCTCATTACTAAGTTCTTTGTTGTTTAATGGGGTTGTGTTAAGGGGTTTAGCAGATGGCTTGTTATCTCAAGCTCTAACATACTTCGTCTAGCTTATCGTCTTTAACCAACATACTACCCAAGCCTTTCCAAAGTTTCGAGTGTGGAACAAGAAAACACTGCAGTGTGTTTGGGCTAGGGCTCTATGATTGAAGTTGGAAACCACCGATGGAAACTGAGTTACGTGATAAACTCCTGAAGCAAATGCCGTCCATGTATAGCTGTGGGGGTTGTCGTTGTGGAGACACGTTAAATTTTAAGTTTTGAATGCCACTTGAGTTACGTGCACACGCATTATGAAGGACATCACCTCATCCCACCTGTGGTTTCTACAGGATAGTTTGTTATGGTCATTGCTTATTAATGAAGTAAGATCTAAATGGCCGTTTAAACAGATTTATTGAATGAAGTTACTTGCAGTGCTGAGTTCTCACTTGCTTTTCTGTTTGTCTGCCCCAGTGCAGGAAGGCACTGTTGTAAAGGGCAACGACGAACTGGAGAGGAACTTGGTGGTAGTGGAGACCATTGCCTTAAGTCGAGGTCTCCCTCCAGAGGCCATCTCCTTGCTTCTGGACGTGGCATTAAGTCTCCGTGCAGGTAAGGTCATCTTGGTCTAATGCTAATTTCCTATGGATTCTGTTTGTTTTTGAAACATATTACTGCATACATAAACTCCATACTTTCTTGATGTATCAAAAATTTTGGAAAACATTTTTCTCCTTACTATGCAGGTACTGTGACCTGTTCACGGGTTTTGAAGTTTCTGATACCTGCTTCGGTAGTGCCTCAGGATGCCATTGTAAGAGGAGTGTCATGGCTGTGTGTGGGGAAAATGCCAATGAATGCTCAGGTACAAAGCTACTAGGTTTGTGTATCTGCCATTTATGCAGATATGTCCTTATTCTTCAGAAAGCACTCACATTTTTTTTCTTAGGTTCTTTTCCTTCGCTGGGTTCTCACTGTTTTTGACTTTATTGATCGCAAAGACCACCTAAGAGCAATCTATGGCTTTATATTCAGCTTTGTGACTGAAGAAAACCTGGTATGTTTAGTTTTGTCTTATGCGTATTATGATATATTATCAGACTTACACAAGACATAAACAAAAAAAATGCAGCATTTCAATGTTTTGCAAGTATTCTATTGACTTTTGTTTGTTTTCAGTGTCCTTTTATCTGCCATTTATTGTACCTGTTAACAATGAGAGAACATGGTAAGTCTCATTTCATTAAGATGATTTTTTTTTTCCAATAAATTCTGTTTTCTTGTAATTCAAAACTTGATTACATGTTTCTTAGTCCAGCCATATAGAGTGAGAAAACTGTTGGATGTCCAGGCCAAAATGGTAAAGACATTAATTTTCCACATTTACTGGAAATTCTTTTGTCATATTTATCTTTTGTGTGATTAGATTTTACACAAGTCACAGATTGTATAGTGGTTTGTAACCTGCATTGTTTTAAGAATTATTTCCGTTTTTTTTTTATCTGTCTTTAATAGGGCAGACAGCCCTACCTTATGCAGCTACTAGCTTTGTACAAAGTCTTCCGTCCCGAGCTTGTGTCATTCTCCATGCCTTCTAGAATGAGGGTGAGTGTATCCGTCTTAAAGACCAGTCATACAGCTGTACTTGTTAGAATCTTAATGTTTGCTTGCTTTTGTGAACTATTTCAGACTGGTTTCAAGAACCACAATTCCATCTGGAAAGCAGCTCTTACTACTGTGCAGCGAAAAAACAGGACTGAAGTAATGGCTGACCTTAGTGTCACAGTGGAGGGGAAAGAAAAGCCCACTTCCAGAAAAAGAGTAAGGTTTTCCTTTAATAATGTCACATTAATCTCAGTTCAATGTTGTGTCTATTTCAATATGTAAAGTATGTAGTGTTGTAGCCAGAATGATGGATTTGCAAGCTTCCCATGCCATGTGCACTAATGCACCTTTTTAGCCTGGATAATGTTGTGTCCATGATTCCAAGTTTAAAAATTTTGATTCTTCTTTGCCTTAGTCCACCTTAATTGAGTTTGGCCACACAGAGCGATCAGTATGTATTTTTCTTTTTTACATGCTAGAGTTTTAACTTGCATTTGTGGATGCTGTGATAAATTTCACAAACAGTGGTTTTTGGAAGTTGTCAAGAGCCAGTGCAGTGATTTCCACTACATTTCCACTACATAATCATGCCACCCAAAGATGTTTTTTAAGGCAGTTACACCTGAGGGCCCAAAGATCACAGGCATCCAATATTAGCCTTGTCCTTGCAGACAGAGATTTCTTTGGATTTTCTGAATGTTTTAATGGTATTTGGTACTGTAGTTGATTAAATCCTGAAATCCTTTCAATTGTATGTTGAGAACCGCTATTCTTAAATTGTTGCGCTCTTAGCCTGCACAGTCTTTCACAGAGCAGTGAACCTTACCCCATCTTAACTTCTAAGAGACTCTGTCTGTCTGGGATGCATCTTTTATAACCCATCATTTTACTGACCTGTTGCCAATTAACCTGATTAGTTGCAATTTTTTTATTACACAATTTTTCCTCTCTTTGCCTGTTTTTTTTTTTTTTTTTTTTTTTTTTTTCTCCTCGATAAAGGGTAGGGTAATTTTGTCTTGTTTTATTTTCTTTTTTTAGAAAAGGTGTTGCACATTTTGGTTTATATGTTTTTAAAGCAAATGTTTAGAAATATATTTGACGCTTCAGCAGTGTTCTATGGTCACATCAATTTAACCGCTTGAATTGTATTGAATATCATAAACCCTGAAAATCAAATTCCTAAATAGCTAAAGCTTTAGTAACATGCCATGAGTTAAATATATGGTAGCATTTGCAGTTTGATCTATAAGTATTTGGATATTGATGCCATTTAATTTTCCCTTTGTATACCACCACAATGGATTTTAAATTAAGCAGTCAAGATGTGACATAAGTATAGACTTTCCGGTTTAATTTAATCTGGCTTTCCTGGTTTAAAGTGTTACCAGTGGTTTGGGCCACAACTGAACATGAAACTGCTTGTCAGTTACATCTCCAATTCCTTTTGAGTCTCTGAAAACGGAGGAACACTGTTGTTAAACCCCTTATATTACAGCTGAATGTTTATATGTCTGTCACATCTGGATTGGTTTCGAATGGTGGCATACAGAGAGAAAATTAAATTGCATCATTGTCCAAAAACTTATGGACCTAATTGTATGTTGGTTGTGCTTTCTAGGCTTCATGTTTTTCTGCTGTCATATATCTCAACAGTTTGTAGTTCAGAAGATGATCAAGTTTAATAATGCAATTACTTTGCTTTGTTTTGCTTCTAAAAAAGTAATGTACCAAGTGAAATTATATCCATGCTAAATAACTTGTATGTGACCAATTACAGAAACTGCATCATATGGAGGTACCTGCTTTGAGCTCAGCATTTGACACCAGCTCAGAAAGGAAAGTCTTCAGTTTGCAGGAACTGCGCTGCTTTACAGAGCTATTGCAGAACATCCATAACATAGAGGTAACACTGAACAAACAAGGCCTTCGTCATGTGACACATTTATCACTCATAGGATATGAACTGGTTGCTGCTCCGTTGAGCGTTTTTCAATGGTTCATTTCAAGTGTTCATTTTTTAAAATTTGCAATATGCCGTTTATATCCTAATGTATGTAATATACATCTTTAGGGCTGGTCAATATGACAGGATTTATTGTTATTGTGATGAATTACATCACAATGTTCCAGTATGTCAGTATGCTTTTCTGAGCATGTTATGGTAATTGTCAGGACTTATAAATCACTGAACAACTACATATTTAATAATTAAGCAACAATTAGTCCTGGTTAATTAGATATGAAGCAGCTCAGTGTTGTCTATAACCGGGTTTCTCAACCACTGATGGGCCACGAATCTAAAATTGAGACAGGCCAGTGGTCCACAATTGGTTATTTAATATAATCTAATGTGGCCAAGTGGGCCTTGGCAACATGCTGTGATAGATAGGTGGGCCTTAATGTTGAAAAGGTTGAGAACCATTGGTCTATAACACTGAATAAAAAATTGCCCAATTCTTTAGATGTAAAAAAATATATATATTGTGACATTGTGTATCATAAAGATTTCTTAGAATATCTATCTATTATTATGCACGGGACTGGAGTCTACAGTTGGACTTCTGTAAAAATATGTATTTTTTAGAATTTGTCCACAAGGTGGCAGTGAGTAGTTTCCTGCAGTGTCTGCTGAAGGTCAAATGTTTTTGACATGCATTTCTTACATGTTCTCACATTCTCTCTGTTACTGACAGGTTGTATATGAATCTGGAAGGCTAAGCACAAAGGTGCGATTAAGCCACAAAGTTATTGATCACAGTTTTAACAAATGTATCATTATTCAGAATTATTTACACTGACGGTTAAACCTTCAAATCATCTAGCACTTTACACATTTGTGTGCACTCATCAGCTATACAAGAATCATTTTTGCATTATAGCTGTGATGCACTGAATATTGCTGGCAATGCATAAACCATAGAAAGGAAAATGTACGTAGTCCAGGACTAGGATTAATCTTTTCCTGAAAAACATTCCCTTATACCAGCCCACCTTTGTTCTTTAGATATATACTGAACAGGTTCTGTGGCTGTTTTTATGTGATTGTTGCAAGCTAAATGCTTGATTTAGCAGACTTTGAGATTTGTGGCCATATTGAGCTGTTATTTGGGTATGAGTGTTTGTATAGTGTATTATCAAATTACACAGGTGCTGCACTAAACAGGACTAGTTATGTTCTTTTTGTAAGTAAATATGTAAGTTGTTTAGAGTTCTTTGTGGCAATAACACAGTATGCATTGAAAAGCATATTGTAGTGTAGCTCTACCTGAATTTTGAAAAATATGTATCATTGGAGGTAATTATTAAGTGTAAAGTGACTGTTCTGTTGGAATGTTGGAACTATGACAGGTAAAGCTAGAGAGCTAGTGGACATGATGCAGAGAAGGAAGGTGGATATACTGTGTGTTCAGGAGACCAGGTGGA
>JBBIGA010000032.1:356328-374883 GCA_037576975.1 Alestes dentex | reverse complement strand
CATCTCATTTATGCCTTTTCCAGTGGATTTTCAGCTACTCAAGTAAATCGTGTCCATATTCAGTTTGTGGGTAATCTTCCCTCTTTCCCCAGCGTAGAGCCGGCCCCACTTCACATTATGTTTTCAAATACAAGCAGTGAGCTGTAAGCTCCCATTTTTATTAAACGAAAATGGAAAATGTAAACAATAATTGGTTTGAGAATGGACTTTTCTGCAGTGACCACATCTTTGGTTGAGAGGGAAACCTTATTTGTGTGACATGCTTTACACATTTTTGGCTGGCATGCATGAGTAACGTCAGTGAGTTGAGAGTTACCGCTACTGGAGAAGCGCTGTACTCAGATCAGGCAGCCACAGTCACTACCGGGACTTTCTACCTAGGTTTTTAAAGCCGTCGCCGGAAAATCGAGCAATGTCATTACGATAGAATCAATTATGTTCTGCCACTGCATCGATGCAGAATCACCCACGATTATGTGGTTAATTTCAACACCCCTACTGCACTGGTATCTAGAGGCTGTTTAAAAACCGCCAGGAGCAGCAGTTGGACTCCTGTTTTTTTTTGCTGTGCTCCGGTGGTTATTTTCAGATCTGGGTGATGCCGCTGAAGATGCGTCGTCATATTTGATGTGTTTCCGCACACATACCCTACAGGTGACGAGCAACGCCAACACACCGTTTTTGTCCTGTCTACGATAATCCCACACGCTCGATTTAAAAGACACAGGCGGGTCTTCCAGCTCAACTGTGCCGTTTGCATTGGCCATGTTATGAGGCTTTCATGAGATGCAAACAGCTTGAAGGTAAACTTTTTAAAGGTCACTGTTTAATGTTTTCGTACGAAACTCACGCTTGTAAATTTAGTTCCGCATTACTTTAATCGCGTCTTCTCCGTCGTACCATGTATTGTCCGTCTGGCATCATGTACCGAACCGTGACCCATGTACCGTGACGGTTTGGAAGGAATACATGTACCGTTACAGCCCAAATATATATACAGTAAACCCCCACTTTAACGCGGATCAGCAGTCGCGGTTTCAGTCCAGCACAGATTTTTCCTGAGAACCAAACTAATAATTGGTCACTGAAACCCCTGCACTAATGCAGAAACTGCAGATATCCTCCGCATTTTTTACAACTTTTGTGACGTCCGGGCCTTGTCTGCCACGTCCCCTCATTCTCGTGCTGGTTTGCCACGCCCAAACATAAACCCTGCACGAGGATGAGGGGGCCTGGCGGATGAGGCCTGGACGTCACAACTTTTTCGTGGCAGTATATACATTTTCATACATTTAAGTGCTAAATTATTACGAAAAATATAATTTACTTTTTTGTAACATAAATATTTAAGTAAATTCAGTACTCAGAGGCGGGAGGTTTGAAAGTAGCTAATCTGAGAATGCTATTTATTTCTCCTTGCTGCTGATTGGCTGCCGCCCTTTGACGCAGCTGCAGTCCAGAATTTCCCTCGTGGAGTGTCTCCAGTGTTCTTGTGTTTTCCGTTTTGTTCTTCTTAAAGCCCTGTATTTTTATTACTGTAAATTAAATTTATTTCTGTATTTACCCTGCTTATACCAAAGAAACCGACAGTACAAGTACAAATACGGGTTTACCGTCACATTAGGCATTAATGTGAAGGCATTAGGCACTGGCATTTAGTCCATTGCTAAATGCCCGGCCAGCTGAGAACCCTTACTGATAAGCCAGCCGGGGAACACCCACACCCGTGTCTTGAGTCCTGCATGGCGGCCTTCAGCGGCCGCTAACCATCACATGTTTACAGAAAATGAACAGCAGGAACAGAGGTTGTGTATGTTTGTAAAAATTATTTAGTCATTATATGATGCTATGACGCCCACTGGAGCACTAGCTGCTTCAAAGTTTATAGAGCTTTGGCCTTCTCCTGACTAAAAAAAATGCTGTAATGACCAAAGGGTGAACTTAATTTCTTTCAGTGTCTGCTGTGTTTGTGTTGGGGTTTTTCCATACTTTCATACCATTTCCAGGAATTACAGCAGTACATGCTATTTATGCCATTTTTGTGCTGTTTAGTACTACATTATTTCAACATTGAAAACAATCCCATGTTTAATATGGTCACTAAATTAGTGAACACATAACTGAACACACTTTTCAGTCATGCAATAAATGTTTAACCACATGTCTAACAGGAACTGTTCAATGTAAACTACTGCTAAGTTAATATAGCATGATAAAATCTGCATCAGTAAAGTCTGTAATACTTAAAATTAAGGGTGTCAAATTAATTTCGATCAATTAATCACAGAAAATATAACTGTTAAAAAAATTAAACCTGATTAATCGCACCACGTGACTTTAACCTGGTCCGGTGTTCTGTTGAAACATGCTTCCCGTCGAGATGTGCTACTGTGCCCTTCTGCACATATGCAGTTCCACAGTCTTGGGATTCAATGCTTCCGAGAGTTAGGGAGGCTGGTTGATCTGTGCTGCCTAACGTTAGGGAAGCTGGTCTATGTGTGCTACCTAGAAGAGCCCTGCATTGGGAACGGGATCCCGCGTGACCCAACGCAAATCTTGCGGGATTGGGCGGGTTTAAGGTTGCCGCAGGCGGGAGCAACAGGGACAGCTGGCGGGAGCGGGCGGGATAAAAATAGACAGCTCGTCCCAAAATTGTTAGCAGAATGGAGGATGCAGTTGAAGTTGTCAATAAAATTAAGAAGGGAGAACATAAAACAAAACTAAAGATTGGGAAATCGGAGATATGGAAAAACTTTAAAACGGTAACAGACAAAGAAGGTTAGGAGCTGGACTTTGTGTTGTGCGAAGTCTGGCAAAGCGCTAGTCTACAACGGGCACAAATCTGACACTTCAATATTGAGGCAAAAACAATTCTCCCCCTACATGTCGAGCAAGAGACTACTAACAAATGTGGCGAACTGTGCTGTAAAGACATTCGGCCTTATGATTTTGTTGCCGGGGATGGCTTTACTGACATACTTCAGCATGGTGTTAACATCGCACCACAAACGTAAAATAACAGAACATGGATTGTTTTTTTTACTTTATAAATATATTTTCATACATATTTTAACATAAATGTATTTTCCAGGAGCAAGTGGGAGTGACAGAGAGAGCGGGCGGGAATCGTCAGAAATTCAGCGGGAGCGGGATTTAAAAAATAGTACCGCACAGGGCTCTACTACCTAGCATTAGGGAAGCTGGTTTGTCTGTGCTATCTTGTGCTGGACACTGGTTTATCTGTGCTATCTTGTGTTGGACACCAGTTTATCTGTGCTATCTTGCGTTCGGGTCACTGGTTTACAGTCTTAAACGCTCTTTTAATTGTTACTTTTGGCTTGTACATGCACTTGTTTTTTTCCTACCTGCTGTCTTCAGTGCATAGTTCAAGGGCATATGAGGTTAGTGTCGCTACTCTGGAGTCTGTGTCTTTGCAGTGATTACCTAAGCAATTTCCTCTAGGATCAGTAAAGTTTTCTGATTCTCATTCTTAAATGCCTTTTTTATGCAGTTTGCAGAATGCTATCTGAAGCTAGGAAACACCAGCACTGTCCAGACATCACTACGTGCTGTAAGCATGGCACGATTTGCAGTAGCCTGTGTCCTGCTTCACAGTAGCACTTCTCAGTGTTAGAACTTGACTATATAGACTGGCTCTGTGCACGTCTAAAGATATATCCAACTAGGCTCTTCTCATTTAAATAAAATAAATGTTTCTCTTTAATATGTATATTATTTGCCTATTTCTCATCATTATCAGTGTTATAAACTGACTATAAACTGTATGAACTGTATAAACTGTATAAGCATTTTGCGACAAGGCAGCATAGTTCATCAGAACACCAGAACTATTATATTAGGGGGTGTCGTATGAGTGAAATATATATATTAAAATGCTTCTGACACCCGTGCGTGTACAGTATGTACATGGTCTTAAACTGCAGCTTGTAGATGGACTTAGTTCTATCACTATTCTTGCTGAAGCATTTTTCATTTTTTCCCTCAGCATATTAGGTCAAATTTTTGATTGCTGTGACCATTACTGCACATGAACAGTGCAGAAAGTTATTAAATAAAAGAGACATTGAAAGTCTTTAATGTTGATTATTCATTCATCCATATGCCAAAATTCATTTACATTTTAAACATTTTTACAGCAAAAATGTGTCTGATTAATCCAGATTAATTAATCACAGAGCTTGTAATTAATTAGATTCATTTTTTATCGTGTGACACCCCTGCTTAAAATACTTCAAATTAAATCTGTTCTGTGGTTTCAGTAGATGTAGCCTGCTTGGATGACAACATTAGCTCAGCAAGGAGGTTACAGACTTCAGAAACTGTGGATTAAAAATGAATGTCTGAGAGATGGAAGTTGAGCAAAATCAAAACTGTACTGCCCACTAAGAGCAAGGCCAAATATGCTGTTCTTGATTCCTGGCCACCTATGGTGTTAGATCTTTAGGATTTTTAGTCCAACAACACATCAAACCAAAAGTGCCATGTAGTACAGGTATCGTTCCCGCCAACTGATGTTTAAATAGGACTTGTTTAGAGGATGAACATGTATATCTAAAAGTGCAAGAAATTATGTGACTGGTGTTAGAGTGACTGCTAAAACCAAGTATGTTCTGTAGCTCTTAGATGTCCCAGATCCACCATCACATTTTTTTTTCTGTCTGCACTTTGCCGCCTAAATATTTGTGTGTATGTGCATGTGTGCGCGTATGTCTCTCTAAATGTTGAATTGTAATTGCCATTCCTACAATTTGTTAAAGATGAGAAATGTGTATGTACGATTGTGTGTGTGTGTGATTGCGATGTAACAAAGAGCAGAAGTTTAGGGAACCTATGTTAGTGTGAAATTAAATCCACCTGAGCGGGCAGGCATTCAGATAAGATTAACGGGACATATTCTTGGATGAAGACAGCTGCGTGATTCACTTCCTTCCCAGCATTTTCCATGTGTGTTTTCCCTTTTTAGCCTGATTCATGTGCCTTTCTTCCATTACCCAGATTGCTTCCCTGTTTAAAAAGTCATGACTTCAAAATGAATCTTTTCTGTTCATAATTTGATCTACATCAAGAGTGTCCATATGATCCTTTGTCAGGATTTAATTATGGTGTTGTAATAAATGGATGGAATCCATTCTTAATTTAATTTCACACATCTGTAAATGGTCTCTTTACCTAATTTCTTACTCTGCTTTAAGGTCTGCTGATGGTCAAAATTATGACTGGCCTAATTTGGCTTTCAGAAGTGGTTGCTCACCTGCTTATAAAATAAATAGGCTTATTAGGTTTACAATTTGAAATGGTGATGTTTTCTGTCACCGGTTTGCAGGGACAACTTGTTGTCTTCTTTAAGGGAGTGAACTGAAAGACCTCTTTTAATCTGTCACACTAATTAGCTGCACTCAGCTCTCTGGAGTGTCATAATCCACATTGCTGTGAGTCTTCTCCAGCCTCAGCAGTGCTATGTAAATAAAGTGGAGTGTCAACTGAAACAGGTAATTTAGTCTGAAGAAGAAGCTGGCGGTGGTCCAGAATAGAATAACAGTAGTGTAAATGAAAATAGGCATTGTCAACAGGAATGTTTCTCTTCTGTTTGCTCCCTCTGGCTGTAGTTTATGCGAGCAGCATAATGGGCGAGGAAATTTGCATAAAGGCCTTTTCACTGATCTTTTCAATGCTGAATGATGGCCCTGGAACATGGGTGTGAAAGTATAGAGGGTCATACTTCTTCATGCTATCCACTCAGCCAAAATCCAGATCCGTTTACCACTTTACCAAATTACCCACATTTTGTGAGAGTTAACCCTTAATTAAGATTAAATCACAGAGATTTGTTTGTTTGAATTCTTTTGTCATGTACACCGGTCATGTGATATTCATTGAAGCGCATCACCTGGTATATAAACAAGGAAAGGGTAGTCCCCATCACTCAGTCGTTGAGTTCCCCGCCCGACCCAACTTGTCTCATCTCCAGCTGATACCGTGAGTGCTCCGGTTATTTTCTTGTATTCCATTTCACCATGTGTGTGTGAGAACTCAGATTCCCGGTGGGAATCTTAACTCTCTGTTGAGAGCGTTCTCATAGTAACTGCGCAGTCTGCGTGTCTTATCTGCAAAAGGGTTCATCTGCTACGCTACACAGGGCTAACAGTTCAGCCAGATTCCTGACAGAATGACTGAGCCTTACACTGTGAACCCTGCGAATTTTGCCGCCCTGTGTGACAAGCTTGCAGGTCTGTGACAGGCTCTTCAAGGGTCCATTGCGACCCGTGAGGAGGTCAAACAACTCCGCCAGCAGCTTGCGTCTCTTGAGACGACTCATCATGAGCAGGCCACCAAGCCGAGGGTGCCATGGGCGGTCCTCCCTCACTGCCCCTTCATCCACCAAACCAAAAATAGCAGTCCCTGATAAGTGGAATGGTACGTACGGGAAGTTTGATGTATTCCTCACTAACCTCAGTCTTGTTTTTGAGTTTCAGCCCAGTCTCTACACCCTAGACTGAAGCTGCATTGCACTTCTCGTCTCACTCCTCACCAGGCAGGCAGCTGAGTGGGACTGCTCGGAAAGTCGCTACGCTGCGGAGTTTCGTACCCTTTTATGAGGGGTTGGCTCCTCGCTTAAAGGACAAACTCACCGGGCGAGAGCCTTCCATCACCCTGTAAGGAATTATCAAACTCTGCATCGATCAGTGAGTGAGCTTTCGTCCAAAGCCAGCCCCTCTGACTGCTGCTGGTGACCCCCTGGCCTTGGGCCACCACCACTGAATCAGTGCCCATGGGTTCTCCACCTCCACTTGTAGACCACTCAGGAGCTGGGGAACCCATTCAGTTAGGGCGCGCCTCTCTGACCCCAGAGGAGAGGGGGCGAGACGACATCGCGAAGGCCTCCGCCCCAATTCCGCCTCCCCCACCCACCATCGTGCCATCCGCGCTCGGGAAACGGTCAGAAGACGTGAATAGGGGGAGGAACTCACCTGGTCCCATTATCATCCCCTCCGCCATCCTGACCGTTTCTCTATACAGACTCACATTTGGTTGAGCCTTTGTTGATTCGGGGGTGGCGGGAAACTTCATTAACCAAGCTCATGCTGCTCAGTTGGGTGTGTGGCTGGAGGCATTATCCCAGTCGTTAGACATCACCGCCATTGACGGTCGGACCCTAACCTCCAGGCCCATCACTCACCAAACCACACCTCTCACCCTCATCATCGATAATCACCAGGAATGGATCCTGCTTCTCGTCACTTCCCTCACCTCTCCTCCCATCCTGCTTGAACACCCCTGGCTCATCCAACACAATCCCCTCATCTCTTGGATGCAGCACAATATCTTCCAATGGGGTCAGACCTGTCAGGAGCTATGTCTCTGGGCAGCGGCTGGGACATGCTCTGGGGAGTCCAAGGCTCCCGACGTTGACCATTCCCATCCAGTCCCGTGACCTGAAGGAGGTCTTCAGCAAACTAGCTGTCCAATTGCCTCCACATCGTCCTTACGAACTCCAACCAGGCCATCTGTTCTCACTATCTGCAGGACAGCATAAGGCTATGGAGGAATATGTAGCCGAAGGGCTACGTAATGGTACTATCAGGCCCTCCTCCTCTCCTGCTGCCGGGGGTTTCTTCTTTGTGAACAAAAAAGACGGGGGTCTCCGACCCTGTGTCTACTATCGGGGCCTCAACAAGATCACAATCAAGAACAACCACCCTCTTCCACTCACTAACACCTCCCTGGATGCCCTCTCTGGTGCTTCCATCTTTACCAAACTGGATATCCAGTGTGCCTACAACCTCGTTCGCATCAGAGAAAGCAATGAGTGGAAGACGGCATTTATCATTCCCACTGGCCATTATGAGACCTTACTTATGCCCTTCAGCCTGTGCAATAGTCCTGCAGCTTTCCAACAGTTCATCAACGACGTGCTGCAGGATATCCTGGGCTGTTGGGCATTTGCTTATCTGGATGACATACTCGTAGTAACTGTGTACTCTACCAACGCTTTCGTGTCTAATCCGTGAAAGGGTTCATCCACTACGCTACACAGGGCTAACAGTTCGGCCAGATTCCTGACATCTTTAAGCATTTCACCATTATGGGTCCTCCACTGCTGCATGTGTGCATGGCCTCCATGTGAGGCCCACGTGTGGTGTTTTGCTGAAGCACGTTGTCACTTTATTAACATCCTCCTGAGCATCTGCGTGTTTAGTTTCTGTGTTTATTAAGTGCCACTGTGCTTTCATCTCAATCAATTAATGTAATTATTTGCTTGACTGAACTCCTTAATGATTTCTTGCCAAATTATCCCTGCTCTGGCTGATTATTTTAAAGATGCTCTTGACTTTAAAGAAGAGACTTAAGTGTTTCTTTAAAACTCGTGAACAGCTTGAGATAAAGTATAATTTTGACTGTAAATGCCGATCATCTGCAAGTGCAGGTTACAGCACTGCTGAGCCACCTCTCACTAATGCACCAGAGTCCTAAAGTCTAGAGATGGTGTTAAAACAAACTGCTGAGACTATAGAACTAAGCTGCATTTATCCTTCAGAGAGCCAGAATGTTCGCTGTGTCCAAAAATAATTAGCTACATGTAGAATTCTTAGACTAGTAATAAATCTGCCACATTATGGCAAATCTGAATGATTTCAGTGATGTGACATCCCATACATAAAATCACTCACACATTCTCTGAGAGTGTGAATAAGAGCTAAGTCTCCTTACTGATGTTAACCTCTGTGCAGTATATTATATTGTGATTGGACTTACCAGTGCCCCTAGGGCATTTGTAAAAATTCACACGTGAATGCACTGCGTTAGCTGATATTTTGCATTGTCCATGAGGGATGATGTGCCACACCTGAATGGCGAAGTATAAATTAGACTTAGCTGCACCTGCTTTGTGCTTTGCAGGAAAACGAATGACCCGGCAAGTTGATGGGTTGGAGGCTGCTGGGAAAAGAAGTTATGTGGCACTCGGAAATTGAACTAACAAGTCAATACAGTTGTGTGGCGATCTTTTACCTAGCAGTCCACCAAGGATGACAGGCCCTGCTGAAATGTGGGCCTCTGTCTGTTATTTGTGGGGAAGCATGCTCAGCCTGGGGGAATTTCATCTGAGATTGACAACTTGGAGATTATTGTATTCACCTCGCATTATGGACCATGGGAGTCTGCTAGTAACCCGCAGTTACAGAGGGTGAATTTCAGCTATATCCATTCTCCTCAAGACTCATAAATAATGCTCACAGAGGAGGAGGTCATAATATTACCAGAGAGAGTACTCTGACCAGCTACTCAACAATTTCCCAACAATTTCCTCCAGGATAAATAAAGTTTTCTGATTCTGATACTCTGACGTACCCACTTTCGAAACACATATGCACATATGCACACATGTGCACTCCACTACATTTGCCATCTAAATAAGAATACTTAGCTCGAATGAAATAAAAAATATGTATTATCTGTTGAGAAATGACTTTTGCTCCCAGCTGTAATTTTCTAGGAATTCCTGGTGTTATTCTTTTGAATCTTTTGAATCTCTTGAATCACTGAAAAACTTTATGCAAGGGGTGAAATTTTCCTCTATGTTGTTATGGAATGTATTATTTTGGACCTTTCTCAAATGAAAATTCTCTCTTACTTCATAAGATATTTGCTCCAACTTGTTAGATTTCCCAGTTATAAAAGACCATGCCTCATGGTGAAACAGAAACCTACATATTTTAAAATCTACTCCTTCTTTATCAAAGAGTTCAGGCTTATGTACTATGGGGAGGATCATTGGTAGGATCAAATTGCTTTAGATTCAGTTCTGAATGTTCTGAGAGTGGGCATGAATTTCAAGCAAGTACATTAATTGATATTCATGTCTGCTCGCATCTCACAACGTGGGACATCTCATTGGTTGTGAATGGTGTGGGACACCGTACAAAACTCGAGAAAGAACAGCAGACTCATAAATGTACAATAATGTACATTATTTAATTAGATTCTTTTGAAACTCAATATATTACCACATCACATTATATCATTATCAGTTAAAATGTTTAAATAACAGCAGTTTTCTGTCTGCATTCATAATATTGCTGTTGTTTATCTCGGGCATTGGAAAAGTGAAAGTGAAAGTGACCATTCTGTCAGACGTGAACACACCACAGCACACAGTGTGAACAGCACGAAATTCTTCCTCTGCATTTAACCCATTCACCAGGTGAAGGAGCGGGCAGCCAGGAACACAGCGCCCGGGGAGCAGTGTGTGGGGATGGTACCTTAGAGGTGCCACTAGCAGTCTTGGGATATTGCAAGCAGTAAGTCATTTTGCCAATTCTGCAGGAAGAGTTATGCATTAACTTACTGTGCTGAAAGGTCAAAGGAGTCTCTCACAGTGTCTCGCAGTTAAGGTTCAAGGTTCAAGGTTCAAGGTTCAAGGTTACTTTATTGTCATCAGCAGCTGTGTACACGTATAAAGTAAGATGTAACAATATTTCTCCATGGACCACGGTGCAACATATAGCAACATACAACATTCAACAGAGTGCAAGTTATAACAAACAGAGGACAACAGACAGACAATAAATAGACAGCAAATGTGGACATTGCATAAACCTTCTGGGGTGATGAGTATTGCACTATAGGTATGACGACAGAACACTACAATAAGTAAACAATAAATAGACAATGTAGCAGCGTAACAGTAATATGAGTGGGAAACTTAGTTTACCAGAAAGTTTAAATATTGCACTACATATACGTTATTGCACATGAGCATTGGAGTCATATTCTTATTGCACAGTTAGCAGCATAGAAAAAACACAATGAGTAAGTGTAGAATTATGACAGTGACTGGTTGTTATGGTGCCTGTACTGGCAGTAAAGTGCAGGTGTAGCTCAGTATAAAACAAAGTATAGACATTTTAAGCAGTATGAATTTCAAAAAGCGATGTAGTTAATAGCGTAAAGTGATGTAGTTGATGGTATAAAGTGAGGTAGTTAATAGCATAAAGTGAGGTAGTTGAAATGTGCTGGTCAGCCAGGAACTAGACATTTATATGCTGAGGCCTATCAGTCAGAAAGTCTAAAATCCAGTTCACCAGGGGGGTGTTGAGGTCCAGCCTGCTCAGCTTGGTGGAAAGTCTCTGTGGGATGATGGTGTTGAGTGCTGAACTGAAGTCAATGAACAGCATCCTAACATGGGTGTTTCTCTTGTCCAGGTGGTTGAGTGACAGGTGTAGTGCAGTGGATATGGCATAATTTGTGGACTGGTTGGGGTGATAAGCAAACTGAAGGGGGTCCAGTGAGCTGGGAAGGGCAGCTTTAATGTGTCTCATGACTAACCCCTCGAAGCACTTCACCATGACAGGTGTGAGGGCTACAGGACGGTAGTCATTCAGGCAGGTCACAGATGATTTCTTGGGAACAGGGATGATTGTGGTGGTCTTGAAACATGCAGGAACAGCTTGTCTCAGTGAGGTGTTAAATACATAAGTGAGGACATTGGCCAGCTGGTCTGTATACTCTTTAAGCACCCGTTCAGGTATGTTGTCAGGACCAGGAGCTTTACGTGGGTGAACTTTGACCAGAGTCAGGCAGATAACTTATTCATCTGGGAGAGGAGTGGATTTCCTTGCGGGCCCCCTATTGAGTGCGTCGAATCGTGCGTAGAAGGCATTCAACACGTTGGGGAGAGAGACATCACTGTCACAGAGAGGAGGTGTCGGTTTATAATCTGTGATGGCTTGGGTGCCCCTCCAAATGCTCCGAGTGTCACCAGTGTTCTGAAAGTACCCTCGGATTTTTGGGCATATGCATACTTTGCCTTCTTGACTGCCTTGGCCAGGTTCGCGTGTGTAGTTCTGAGGGCAGCCTTGTCTCCAGATCTGAAGGCAGCATCCCGAGCTTTTAGCTTCCTCCGGACCTCAGCAGACATCCAGGGTTTCTGACTGGCTCTTATAGTCACCCTCCTGGAGACAGTAACGTCCTCAGTGCACTTGCCGATGAAGCTGGTCACTGCTGCTGTGTATTCCTCCACGCCAGTGTGACCCCCTTGAGTAGCAGTCTGTGCACTCAAAACAGTCCTGAAGTGCTGAGATGGCCCCCTTGGGCCGCACTCTGATGTCTCTCTGGACCGGTGCAGTGCGTTTGAGCAGGGAGCTGTATGCTGGGACTAGTTTCATGGAGATATGGTCAGAGCTTCCGAAGTGGGGGTGGGG
The DNA here is from genome assembly GCA_037576975.1 of Alestes dentex. Classification (NCBI taxonomy): domain Eukaryota; kingdom Metazoa; phylum Chordata; class Actinopteri; order Characiformes; family Alestidae; genus Alestes; species Alestes dentex. The sequence continues at coordinate 362,662 of JBBIGA010000032.1, read as the reverse complement.
CTCGGTACACGTCATTGGTGGTGGTGTAAACATGGTCTTAACAGTTCTCACCCCTGGTTGCAAACTTCACATGCTGGTAGAATCTGGGCAGTGCAGACTTGAGGTTTACGTGCTTAAAATCGCCAGCAACGGTAACGGCCCCCTTCGGGTGGGCAGTCTGCAGGTTGTTCATGCCCTTGTACAGCTCCGCTAGCGCCTGGTTAACGTTAGCGCTAGGCAGCACGTACACAGCAGCCAGAACAACCGAGCTGAACTGAACCGAGTTCACTGCCATAAACTCCACCATAGCGGAACAGTGTCTGTAGACTACCATGACGTTTGTGCACCACTCATTGTTTGTGTAAATGCACACACCACCTCCCCGCTTCTTTCCACTTTTCAGACAGTCTCTATCCTTGCGGAACAGGGAGCGTCCGGCTAGCTGCACCGCCGAGTCAGAAATGCCATCATGTAGCACAGCAGTCCTTCACGTCCTTCCATGTGGAGTGTCTGAGTCTCTTATGGTCTTTTGATTCAAGACCCAACTTACTTAGTGATGATAGTGTGTTGACGTCTGAGCAAAGTTCATACACTGGACAGCATAAGTGCTTTTCCTAATTTTTTTTTTTTTGCCAAGACTGAGTGTTCTGTACTTTTCCTTCCTCATGATTGTCATTGGTTTTGTTATAGGCTTAAAGACCCTGGTGGGTAACTGTGTGCTTTGTCAATAAACATGCATGAGTTAAATGAGTCAGAAATATGATGCATATCCATGCTGGTTGTACAACATTTATTTATGAACCTGGCAAGAGTGGAGCAAATTAAATTGAGTTTTCCTGCACAAGAACTGCCTCAAAAGTAACTAATTTATATTTTCTATAAATTCAGGGGATGTTTTATTTTATTTTTTATTTTTTGAGTTACTTCATTGGTTGTAATTGTCAATCATGGCCCACATTGATCACTCCCCTTATGTCACTGATTAGGACGTGCACTTGCAGGTCGTCTCATGATGCAGCTTTGTTCACACTATAAACGGAAGTAGTTTACCTCCAAAACAAATATAAACCATAAGACTGAGAGATGCTGAGCTGAACAATAACACTTGTAATGTCAATATAGCCTTAAAGTGTAGCATTTATTGGTGCTTCAACTTGCTAAAGCAGAGAATTATTTATTGCTTTTGTTGCTTATTTAATCTATGTTTGTCTTAGATTCATTTAAATAATGATCTTTTGGTAATTGTGCTTGCCATTTTTCTGCTAAGTGTTCAGGTGTTATTTTTTCCATAGCTTTCTACTTCCACTGTGCTGCCTTAACCAAATCTTTTCCCGCTTTGCAGATGTCATTCAAAGCCTGTGAAATAAATATTTTTTGTGTTTTGTTTATCTCTGCTTGCAAATAAGTCTTGTCAGCTATGATCAATATCCCCACTCCAGGTTCAAAAAGGTCAAAATAGTTAGAGAAAACAGTTAGGCCCAGATGGAGCTACCATCATTATGGTTGTGTGGGTGAGTGGACTTTACAAATATTAATAGGGCTTAAATTATTTATGACTGGCTTTTTATTCAACAACAAGCTGTCAAAGAGACTCCCATCTCTCAGAATCTCACTGGCTTATTCAGCAAACGGGAAGTGACAGGGCGGCCTGGGCAGACGGGGCACCGGGGAGCCAGATGTCACAGGGGAGTCTGTCAGAAAGCTTTTCTCTCACTTTTAATGAGATTCTCAGCTCTTGAACGAGCCCAGGTCAAGAGCATGAGCTACTTCACCTCACCTCTTTCCATTATTCCTGCTGGCAGGCGTAACATGACGTGCGTGAGCCAACAGCCGTCAAACACATGTCCCAAGTCTTCTGTGAAACTGCAGCTCTTCCGGTAGGCTTCCCTCTGAAGGCTTGCCCCCAGTGGTGTGGGATCATAATGGTGTGTATTGTTCCATTTTTGCCACTGAGCTTTTCAGACCACTGAGCATTGTTTTGTCCTGAAGTTGGAAAATGGGACATCACGTTTTGATTCAGACTTTGCGTATTGGAGCGTTGATTAGCACATGTCCTATTAGTGGTTGGTAAATTAGCTATTTGCCGGACCAAGTATTTTCGCATTACAGATCAGTGGCAGGCAGAGGAGCAGCAAAGCAATTTTAATCAAATTTCTCTCTATATAGCAATAGAAGAGTGCATTTAGTGTCCATGTATAAATCTCATCTTTAAAAATCATATGCAAATTAGCTTAGATGAAATTAACAGGAAAGGCAACTGTGGCTGAAATGAGACAACTATTAAAGCAGGCTGTGTGCTTGGCTTTTGCATAGAGCCCAGTGAGGCTTAATTAAAACACCTCTCACTCTGAACCTTAAAGATTTGTAATATCATATAATATGTTGACTGTCTTAATATGCCATGTAAAACATAAATCAGCTATAAATGAGACTATGTAATTACAAGCATTACCCTAACAGTCTTTTCATAAACAAAACAGTTTATAAACTGAAAAGAGAATAGTTGATCATACAGTACTGAAAATCTTTTAATTTTTTTTCATTCTTAATATTCCATGGTTCTTTGTAATGGAATTTCATTTACAAAAACAGCAATGCTGAACCTGTGGCATCGCTGAACCATTTCTGTATTTGTTAAGTGAATGACAGGTCAGCCACTGGGTGAATTTCAGCTGCTCCTGGAGTGTCACTTTCTTAATGTAGTTTATTTCCTCATCACACTGAATGTTTCCACTGCATAAAAATGCCCCTGTTTAACCTGTGTGTACACTTGACCAGATTGGAAAAAGACCATCAGATCTCTAGTCTGAAGTGATATTTCGGATTATTCTTCTCTAAGCTAGACTGATGCACTGAACAGAAAAACGAGAGAGACCTGGCCTTTTATACATTATAAATTTAAAAATCAGGGCAATTTAAAGCAATTTTTAAGCAACCAGATGCAAAACTTTGAGGTTTCTCAAAAAGTTCTCTAACTCACTTTTTTATTGCTTTATTTCAGGTCAAAAATACATACAGTTTAAGTTCACTTAAAAAGTGAGGAGTGTCGTTTTGCTACACATTTAGAGCACTTACATTTAAGTGGATTTTACTCTGTTTCACACTCCCACATGTTTGGTCACCTGCAGACTCAGACTTCTCCTCTTGTGTTTCTAACCATGTAGAACATCTACAGGATTTGAGCCAATGTTCTCCTGATGTCCTGTCTATTATGCCATTGTGAAGGTCTAAAACTAGTTAAATGTTTGTGTTTACCATAGAATGGTTTCTCACGCTCACATAGAGAGTGCTGTCTGTGCTTAAATAAAGAACTGTTGCATGCACCTATAATTGATTCAAACAATTGTGTAACAATCCCTACTGAGTTTTTGTTTATTTTATTTAATATCTGCCAGACAGGAAGTAGCCAAAAGGTTTAATGCAAAAAAGACAAAAAAGAAAATCAAAACTAGATTAACAAAAATGAGCAACACAAAACACTGATTTTTAAACTTTCAGGAATTAACCGAGAGTTTAACAAGAAATTTACAAGGAGTGAGCATTTTTACAAAGAATCCACAAACACAGACTGAAATGCAAGTGGTATTTATAATAAGGAGAAATGGGCATGGGAACAAAAAAGGAACAAGACACAAGTAAACAGGATAACAGGACGACTGGTCTAAGACAAAAACATCAGACTTACATGGATACAAAGACACATGGCTAACGTGAACAAAGGCACATGAAGAACATAAACAACAGGAGTAAGACAAAAACTACAAAAAGCCAAAAAACAGGGAAAGGCAGGGATAGCGTTAGAGAATCCCCCTCTAAGAGTGCAGCTCCTGGGGCACAAAAATAAACTTGTCTCGGAAGTCAGCCAAAAGGGGAGGCCTGTGTCCAGAGACAGAGGCAAGAGGGCAGGACAGGGGACTGGACAGAAGACAGTATATCGGGCAGGACAGGGGACTGGACCGAAGACGGTATATCGGGCAGGGGACTGGACAGAAGACGGTATGTCAGGCAAGATAAGGGACTGGACAGAAAATAGGACCCACAGGCAAAACAGGGATTGGGCATAAGTAGGACAGAAGAAGGACAGACAACAGAAATGGGCCAGAAAACAGATGGGACAGGGAGATGGTAGTGGAAGTGGAGATTGGACAGAGATGAGACAAGAGACTGGACAGGACACTAGGGCATGACAACTGGGACAGGATCATTAACCAAAACCATGATGGCAACAAGAATCACTACTTGAACAGGGACATCAGCTGGTGGCCTGGTGGTTATAGATCTGCCCCTGTGATTGTAAGGTTCTGGGTTCAAATTCCAGGACTGTCAGTGGCACCTATGCTTCACTTTGGTGAATGGGTTAAATGTAGAAGACAATTTCACAATGTTCACACTGTGTGCTATGCTATGATGTGTTCATGCATGACAAATGGCCACTTTATACTTACAGACAGGGAGATCCAGGGACAGGGATGACCTTTTCAGCACAGGGACTGTAACAGGGACATGGATGATATGAATGGATGGAACAGACAGAGAGAAAGGTGCCCAGGGTCTGGGAGTTGGTTGGACAGGAGTGAAGGGTCTAGGGGCAGAAATAGATTGGGTAAAGGGCAGATGACAACTAGGGGATGACACAAAAGTCTTATCAGACGTACGAGTAGACGGAAAGTGGACTGATTGGGTTAGGAGTGAACAGGACCTAAACATGTATACTGATTGTGTTGGAGCCATGTCTGGGGCTCCAGCAGGTAAGGCTGTCACATCTTGGGGAGTCCTCCTGATGTGAACATGGGAACGTTAGGAGGCCTTCTGGTTACCTGCGGCCTCCAGGAGGGCATCCAGTGAGGCAGGACCACGAGGCAGGGCTACCAGCGGGGCAGAACCAGAAGGCTGGCTTCTAGGAAGGCGAGACCAGGAAGTGGGGCTGCTGGCAAAGAGGGGCCAGAATACTGGGGAGCCGGTCTGGAGACGCTCCTCGGAGCACTAGGAGGTGTTAGCAACATGAGAATATGAAGCTGGGGATCTAGGCAGGAAGTTCTCTCTGAAGAACAGGGGGTGCCAGCAATGACTTGGGACCATCTAGTACAGCTGGGGGCGCCAGCAACGACTTAGGTGGCACAAATATGGCCCTGGCTGCTGCTACTGGGACATGGAGCTCAGGGTTTGGTGCTTTGTCTGCAGCCTCCCCACAGCGCTTATTCCTTTGCCATTTTTTTGGGGTGAAAGACAAGAGGAAGACAAAACATAGCAAAAAAAAAACAGGGAAATACAGGGAGAATGTTACAAATACAGTGTTACCTTGGTTCAATTTAAGTAAAGAATGGAATATAAAATTATGGAAAGGTAGAATATTGATTTTTTTTTTTAAGTACTGCATTTAATTCAGCTCTGCAGTGACCTTCAAGATTCAAGATTCAAGATTTTTATAACAATGTAAATGGCAGATCATTGTTATAGTAATATTTTATCATTTTATAATGTTCAGTTATCTTGAAATTTTAATCAGTCACAATTTTAAACTAAATTTACATTAAACTGGAAGAACTAGGACATTTAATGTTTTCAAAGTCCTTGTTCACTTATAGCCAATATATTTTCTGTGAATGTAGTGTTCTGTTCTACATGGCTCAGATTCATTGTATGAAGATTCTTCATGTAGTGCCACTTCTTTTAATATATTAAAGGCTGTTTAAGAAAAGGTCACACTTCATCCTTCATTAGTGAGATATGTACTTCAGTTTTATGTTTTTAAATTGTTTTGCTCTTGCTCTCTTCAGTGAGCCTCATGAGACTTCAAACTGAGCACCCTCCTTACCCAGAGCCTTTTTTCTATCCCCCTCCATCTCTCTCTTTCACTTTCTCTGTCTCTCTGACAAACACAAACATAAATTACTTTCTTACTGTCTGATTTTCTTTGCTAAAAGCAAAGACATCTCTTTAAGCTATTCAAAATATTTATTTGTGAAGGATTGATCATGTTCTTGCCAATAGCTGATCATTACCTGCGAATTAACAAGGAAAGACAATAACACTGGGCATTAAAAGTTCCAATCCAATATCGTAACATAATTTATCTCACTTTTCCAGTTTGTCATTTGCAGGCTCAAATCTATTAAGTCATAAAAATTGTTTTTCATGTGTCCTTGTGCTTTGCATGTGTCCTTGTGCTTATGTGTGTTCTCCTCATTTAGACAAATGGATGGTAAAGTTCTCTTTCTCTGTCCATATGTCCATCTTGCCATCCATGTCATTGAATTCATAGGCCCTTCATATTACAGTAATCTTCTTCTTTCTCTTTCGGCTTTACCCTTCAGGGGTCGCCACAGCGAATCATCTGTCTCCATTTAGTCCTATC
>JBBIGA010000032.1:340264-356228 GCA_037576975.1 Alestes dentex | reverse complement strand
ATGATTTAAAAAGAGTAAACACAGTTGTTTGACAATAAATGGCTTCAGCCAACCACTAACCATGAGTGAAAGAAAAGAAAAGAAATCATAAATTCTGCCACGGGTATGTAAACTACTGTACATAAATTACATATACATTTATATACATAAATGCTTCGTATAAATACTATAGATAAGTAATACAAGTGAATTAAGTGAAGCCTAACAACGCAGATGGCAGTTAGGAGTACATTATTGCTCTTAGTAGAGATCAGTAGTACATATTGATGCTGGACATGTAAGACTATCGCACATAAGATATTGCACATATTGAAGTGATTCAGCACCTATTTAAACAAACATCACGTGGTACTGCACATGGTAAGACAACTACATGTAAGATATTGCCCACAAAGAAAATGACACAAAGAAAAGCACCTGATAAGAACATTGCACAATATTGCGCATGGTAAACTGTTGCACATTATAGCAAAAATGCACAAAGTCATTCCCATAATGATAGCAATTAAAACCAGGTATAAAATTACACAACAAGAAGCAACAGGCTATTGCACAGATTATTGTGTGGTTCTGTGACAGAGAGAGGGATTGTAGAGTCTGATGGCGTTGCGAAGGAAGGATTTTCTGTAGTGTTCATTGAATCACTTTAAGCTGGTGAGTCTAAGGCTAAAAGTACTTCTCAGTTCTGCCACCACACTGTGGAGTGGGTGATCAGCAATCGACGGAAGTTTAAACAATGTTCTCCTTTCAGCCACAGTTTCCATGTTGTCCAGTTCCTCACCCACCACTGACCAGTCTGGCTTGTTGTCAGTGTGCAAAAGTATTTGTAGTCCTGAACAATCTCCACATCCACTCCCCTAATGGACAGGGGAGTGACAGGAGACCATGATCTTCTCAAGTCCACCATCAGTTCATTGGTCTTGTTGATATAAAGCTACAGCTGATTCAGCTCACACCAGTCCACAAAACTGTCCACAGCCATCCTGTGTTCTAAGTCGTCCCCACACCTGATGTCTCTGACAATTGCTGCAGATGGCAGCCCTCTGTGTTGCACTGGAAGTCAGAAATGTAGAGGGTGATGAGGAATGGTGTCTCAGACTCACATCCCTGTAGCTGCATGTACTCTGACCTAGCATTCAGGTAGTCCATAATTCATGCAACGGAAACAGCTAAGATTTCTTCAGTATAAATTCTTTTAGATCTTTCTGCAGCTTCTGATACTGATAGACCTTGCTTCACTCACAAAACTTGGAATCACTGGTTCTGTTTGGCAGTGGATTCTGTCCTACCTTGAGGGTCGCAATTACCGAACATCATGGAAAGGATCTATGTCTAAGATTTACCACTGCTGTTACCCAAGGCTCAGTGCTTGCCCCCCTTCTCTTTTTCTTATACACTCAATCTCCACTGTTATGCTGACAACACTCAACTCATTTTCTCCTTTCCTTCCGGTGATTCTCAGATCCTAGCCTAAAGCTCTGCATGTCTAAATTAGATTGTTTCCTGGATGACGGCACATCACCTGAAGCTAAATCCCAACAAAACAGAGCTTCTGTACGTCCCAGGGGATGCCCTCCCCAAAACCTCACCTGGTCATCACTTCTGGAAATGCTGTCATGTGTCTCACATCAAAAGCATGAAATCTAGATGTTTTCTTAAATGAAGAGCTCTAAGTTTCATCTCGCTTTAACAATCTCTTCCAAACTTGCTGCTACATTCTTTCCAGCATCAGGAGAATTTGTTCATTCCGTACCACTGATGCCACTCAAATATTTGTCCACACTACTATAACTCGCTCCTGGTTGGCCTTCCTCTGAAGACCATAAGGCCTCCACAGATTATTCGGAATGTACAACATTCAGTGCACCAAAATTCACACACCACTCCACAACTGTGGACCCTTCATTGGCTTTCTGTGGCTGCTCGCATTAGGTTTCAAACTCTAATGCTAGTCTACAAAGTCAAAAATGCTCCAGCTCTGTCTTATGTATCAGCACTTATCAGACCACACAGTACTTGATTTTTCTCAGCTTTGGCAACCAAGTGGTGGAACAAACTTTCTCTGACCATCAGAACCGCTGAAACCCTCACAGTCTTCAAATGGTGACTGGTGGAGACCAACCTTCTCACGGAGCACTTAGGATAACAACTACATGTTCATGTCATAAACTCTTAACTAACACAAACTTCACATATAATAAAAAAAAAACTTTATTCAGTGTGTGTATGTGTGTGATCCGAGTAGAGTCCTGGCGGAGTACTAACTTCATCTCTGGTAGAATTGTAGTCTACTAGCATCTCTCAGTTCTAAGTCTAGGCTTACTAGTGTGAGGTATATGTTATCTTGTCGGCTGTAAAGCACCATGTACTTTGATCTGGATAAGCATGTCTGCCAAATACTGTGAACGTAAATGGATTTAGCCAAAATCATTTCTTGTCTTAAGACACACAAAAAACAAAGCTTCTGATGTGTGAGTTGTTTGTTTAAATGACGTCTGTTAATAATACCCTTACAGTTAAATACAAATACTAGAACTTTACTCAAACTTTCAAGTCCCTTTACAACTTATTTTAACAAGTACTTTGCCGGTCCTTTTTTCTGTTCTTAGTTTTTGCAGGTATGTCATCTTGCTATTGAAATGTCTTCTTTGCCTCTGTGTTTTCACATGTTTTTTAAGAGTGGATGGGTCTTAGAAGAAGGTGATAACCTCAAGTGTCTGTTGGTTCACTGTTTTGAAGTATCAGGTCTGCTGATCGTTAGACACACTCACTGATTCTCAAGGCAGAACATTTTTGTAACGAGTCTCGTATTTCACTGGCATATTTAGCATGTTAAAGGCAATGCTAGCATGTTACTAGCATCCTTTTTTATCCGATGATGGATTCAGATTAAGATAAAAAATATATGACATGTTTCATTTCTATGTTTTTTGGTAGTTGTTAGACAAAGATATAAAGTGACCAGCCACAACATTAAAACTAAAGACAGGTGAAGTGAATAACATAAATTGTTACAATGGCATGTTATATCTTGTTGTATTCAGCAGCAGGTGAACATTGTCTTCTTGTTGATGTTGATGTGTTGGAAGCAAACATAAGAATCTTTAACAAGGGCCAAACTGTGATAGCAAGACGACTGGGTCAGAGCATCTGCGAAAGTTCTTGAGGTGTATTCCTGGTACGCAGTGGTTAATACCTGCAAAAAAAGGAAGGACCATGGAACAAAGGAAAAACAGTCGCCTGGTGAATTAGGTTTTCTTTCACATCATGTGGATTGCTTGTTGCGCCAGCGAATTCTTTAAGTCCTGTGAGGCCCCACTTCAGAATTTGTTGCTAATGTCTTGATGCCTGATTTGGCTAGAGCTTTTTTTGGTGACATGAGGAACAACTACACAATATTTGGCAGGTTATTTTAACGTTATGACTGATCGATGTAAGGTTGTGCAGCTACTACCACCACCTTGGCTATCAGTGATTGCTGAAAGGACTAATAAAGCATACCAAAGTAATTATGGGAAATGCCACCTATTACTAGCTATGCGATATGATCACTGCAGCGTGTTTTTTTGGCTCCTATATCATAGTGTTTTGATAAGTGGCTTTCTGTCTTTTTGGATGGGTTTCCATGGTTTGTGTAGTGGGTGCGGCTAAGAGGTGCTAAATATTTTCTGAATTTTATCATTTTACATGAAACTGCTGGCTTAAAATTAACTTCATAGCTTGGTATCAAACAGTTTGGAAGCAAGATAGCTCATAGAGCAGTATAGCCATTAACAGATTGTACTTTAAATTAGAATGAATCAGAATAATTTATTTTGCAATTCATCTTTAACTAAAATTTCATTATCAAATTTCAAGACCTAGTTAGCAAGTCACACCACGTTGGCAAAAGTTTTTGGTAATAGGCACTTATTAGGCATCTGGGTACTTGCATCACTGGACCCTCTAGTGTCTGTGCTTTTTTATAAGTCTCTGGGTTTAAGAGATAAGTGCAATAAGTGCATGTAAAATGTAATTGACGGTTATATGTGACTGTGTGTAAACAGCTTTGCAAAGTATTAACGTCACCTCCCCCATCTCTCAACGTCACCCAGCTCCCTTGAGACTACCCTATGTGCAAGAGTGAAATCCACCTGGAAACATTGAGAGAGAGAGAGAGAGAGAGAGAGAGGGAGAAACAGAAAGGGAAAGAGAAATGTTTAGAGTGTACCTATAATTACTGCTAGATCCAGAATTGTGTGGAGGTGCACAGTCCATATGCCGACCTTTCATTAAAGCTCCCTCTGTCGTAAAAACTTGACACCTGGTCTCCTATTACACCAGTGCACTGGGAAGATACACACGCAAACACCAGCACCCCTAAAAAATTAAAAGAATTGGCTAACATTCCAACTTTGGACTCCCACTGAGACTTCTGATTAGCTAAGACGTGTTTTAACAGTATAGTTCCCCTTACAGACATTTTCCAGATTAAATATTGCACTTGCTGTTCACAATCAAGTCACAATCTTTGTGTATGCATGTATGTATGTGTTTCAGATTTATTTAGACAAGTCTGTGGTCCAAATGGTCTGACGGATCAGAAACACCTCAGCCTACTGCTGCACGAAGCCATTCAGATCCCCCGCCAGCTGGGTGAGGTAGCAGCCTTTGGGGGAAGCAATGTGGAGCCAAGCGTCCAGAGTTGCTTCCGCATGGTGAGCCTCAAGCAGCCAATAGAAATGATAAGGTTTAACACTGTGCCAGAAGGAAAGGATATTTTCTCTCTTCATCTGTCTCTATTTATTTGCCTCCTTCTTTCCTAATTTGGATATTTAATAGACCAAACATCTTCCACAAAAAAAACTTATTTTGGGTGAAATCGGTACTTATACAGTAAATGCAAACATGACCTCCCTCACTAAGACTGGTTCTTTTGTACAACCCCAGACATAAAATCTGTTCAGTGACTCTAGATGCTTAAGCGTTATCTTTACCAGATACCTTTACCTCCTGTGGCATGTTTCATTTCTATGTTTTTTGGTAGTTGTTAGACAAAGATATACAGCTACCAGCCACAACAGTAAAACTAGAGACAGGTGAAGTGAATAACATAAATTGTTACAATGGCATGTTATCTCTTGTTATATTCATCAGCAGTTGAACATTGTCTTCTTGTTGATATTGATGTGTTGGAAGCAAACATAAGAGTGACTTTAACAAGGGCCAAATTGTGATAGCAAGACAACTGGGTCAGAGCATCTGTGAAAGTTCTTGTGGGTTATTCCTGGTACGCAGTGGTTAATACTTGCTAAAAAAGGAAGGACCATGGAACAAAGGAAAAAAGTGGCCTGATGAATTAGGTTTTCTTTCACATCATGTGGGTTGCTTGTTGCGCCAGCGAATTCTTTAAGTCCTGTGAGGCTCCACTTCAGGATTTGTTGCTAATGTCTTGATGCCTGATTTGGCTAGAGCTTTTTTTGGTGACATGAGGGACAACTACACAATATTTGGCAGGTTATTTTAATGTTATGACTGATCGATGTAAGGCTGTGTAGCTACTACCACCACCTTGGCTATCAGTGATTGCTGAAAGGACTAAAAAAGCAAACCAAAGTAATTATGGGAAATGCCACCTATTACTAGCTATGCGCTACGATCACTGCAGTGTGGTGTTTTTAGCTACTAAATCATATCATCGTGTTTGATATGAGGCTTTCTGTCTTTTTGGATGGGTTTCCATGGTTTCCATGGTAGCGGGTGTGGCGAAGTAATTAAGGGAAATGAGAATCCAAACAAGTCTCTGTAGTAAGTGCCATTAGCTGTAGAAAACATAGATTTTACTAGCTTGCTAGGATATAAAATTGATATTAATGAGAGTGAATGTTGTCCTGTCATAGGTATGTTGAGTGTATTCAATTCAACCAGTTAGTAAAACGCATTTTTGTATTTCAATAAAATAAAACATTTTAAGATTATATGTCTTCTGTATTCATAAGATCGAAATAATATCACAGCTGAAGATCAGGATATAAGAAGTTTTAAATGCAAATTGGTCCGGTGAAAGCCTGCAGGCATGAATTTTGTGTCATGTATTACTCTACTCTGACAGATTGTTGGTCATTAATTCTCCATTATAAATTTCAGATTTGTAGACAATCTCCACATGTTCTCCAGTATTGAAAATAGACTACCATGGATTGGATTGGTGAATTGGATTTCATGCAGGCAGCTCACACTTGATCTGTAGATGCTTGTCTCACATCTCTTGTGTGCTTTCTGGTTATAAATAATTTAGACTGAATTACCAGTAGATTATCAATGGATTCACTGCACACTGATGGCTATAAAAAAAAAACCTCTTTTGCAGTCCTGTTGAATAAGCTGTCCTCTTCCTGGTGTGCACTGTGTGTGAAATGACCAGATAATGTCAATATGCGATACCTTCTGCAGTCTCCTTCCATCTGTCTTTAGTCTTAGTAGCATTTAATTGTGCAGATGAAGTAATTATACTTTTGATGCAAGGTCCATAGGTTTTGGAGTGCCCTTAAACTTATTCTTGTTTCTGTCGTCAATCCTTCATTAAGTTCCTCTTCATTCAAGTGCATGGCTGTGATACCAGCCATGTGTAATTAAAATCCTTTCATTTTCACATTTGTTCTATTTCAGGATTTGATAAGCAGATGAAAAATAAGGTAGTGCCAACCAGACCTTGCTAAATTGGCAATTTATCACCTAATGTATTACTAAAGTCAGACTGATAAAGTGGCACAGCTAAGCTTACCTAGGTAGAAGCAGGCTGAATTGGAAGTGAATGTGCATGAGTGTATACTGAAAATGCTGGACTTGGGTGTGATTTGATGTACTTGATCATTAAAAAGGAGACTTAGTTCTCTCAAGTGTGTTGTGGGACCTGCAACAGTGAGGGCAGAGTACAGAGACACACAGTTGTTCATGAAAGCACCCAGAGGGAGCAGAATCTTAGCAGACTCGGAGGGGTAGGTGGGAAAAGCAAAAAGTGAAGTGAAGGGGAATTCAAAAGAAAAGAAAGTCATCAGTTTTTGAAGGAAGTGCTGTGGCTTTGAAGTTTTTTCTTAGTTTTAGTCATGGTATCTAAGAGAGGGGGATAAGAGGGAAACTTATCTTCCTCCAGAACCTCATAATCATATATACAGACCTGTTATTTCTCTCTCTCTCTCTTTCTCACACACACACACACACACACACACACACACACACACACACACACACACACACACACACACTTGCAGAAGGTGAAACACTCCAATGATAGCTCACGGCCGTGCAAGAGACATTCACGTTAATTATGGCTCTTTGTCTGGGCTACAAAGAGGGCCTTGGGGAAATAAACCTTTTAATGCATCTTTGATGCACATTTAATGAGAATTTACCACATTACAGATTTTTCCAGCGCCTCTCCACTCACTCTTTTATTGGGTTTCCTTCCTGTCATCCGCTCCTGCTGTGACCTTGTAATATGCGTCAGGTATTAGCTCAAACACAGTATTAAGTGTGCTGTTTTACAAAATTTTTCCAGTCTATTTTGGAACAATATGTTATTTTACTTATGTCATTTTGGGTGCTAAGTGTTCTTTTTGATCCTTAGACCTTTTGGTTACTTATTTCATTGTATGAGACAGAGTCTTATGCCAAAATTTGGGCATGCCTGGTCAAGTTACATTTTTGTTGATTTTTTATCATTGAGAATGTAAAGCGTCTATTTTGTCATTCGTAAACACACCACAGCACACAGTGTGGACAACATGAAATTGTTCTCTGCATTTAACCCAGCGGGCAGCCAGTGTGTGGGGGCAGCTCAGTGGTGCCACTAGCTATGGGATTTGAACTCACAACCTTCTGATTGCAGGGGCAAATTCCTAAAAAAATGCATTAAAACTAAAATTAGCAACAAATAGCATATATAAGTTTGTTACCCATGGAGGAAATGTGAAGATCAACTAAACATGTAATTTGACCACAGGTTTCAGAGTTTTGCTTGCAACAGTGACACAAATTCCTTGTTACCGCATGGGTAGGGCAATTTATTTTACCCAGATTATATCATTGGCATTTATGAATATGCAGTTCCTTTACATCATATCTAGTTGTGTCTGATGTCTTATTTTGCCTCTGTTTTCCTGATGCTAGGCCCCAGGGAAACCAGCCATCGAGGTGTCTCACTTTCTAGAGTGGATGAGTCTGGAGCCACAGTCCATTGTGTGGCTTCCTGTACTACACCGTGTGACCATGGCCGAATCTGCCAAACACCAGGCGCGCTGCTACATCTGTAAACAATGCCCTATCAAGGGCTTCAGGTGGGATTCAAAGCCCTTTTCACACAACATGACTTCCAAAAGGTTTTCATGTTCATGTGTTTCTTGCTAGATATTCCTGTGGGCATGGTTTTATCTGGAGCACATTTTTCTTTCTTTTATCTGCAGTAACAACAGGAGGGCAAGATGTGAACGGAGATAACATGATTTTGTTTAGTTATTAATGAAAAACACACTCCCTCTGTCCTGTTGATTTTACAGGTACCGGAGTCTGAAACAGTTCAACGTGGACATTTGCCAGATGTGTTTCCTGACTGGCCGAACAACCAAAGGCAAAAAGTTACATTACCCCATCATGGAGTACTACTCACCGGTCCGTAGACATCCTTAGCCTCAAACACACAGACACATACACACATCCAAACACACACTGTCCTTCTGCAGTGAAATACAGTGTAAGTCCATTTGCTTAATTATTTTCTCATGGTGGTACTCTGAGTGGGCCTGCCATGTCTTTATCTTAAACTGGCTGCAGCTGCTGTTTGGCTGGAAATTAACTAAGCTCATAGGCAGACAATTATTTTGTGGTTATGAAGAGAGAGGCCTGGAGAAAACTACTGTATATAAAAGTTCCTGAAGATGAACTACTGATTTTATTTTGCCATTTCCCATCATTTAATTTAATTTGCCCCATTTTCTCTAATTCATCTCTCTCATTCCTCTTCCCCTCTTCACCTTTGCCCCTCTTTCTCTTTCACTGCCACATCTCTCTTCTTGATTCCTTGTAATTACCATGTAGAGCACCTCTGGTGAGAAGATGCGGGACTTTGCAAAGACTCTGAAAAACAAGTTCCGATCAAAGCAGTACTTCAGCAAACATCCACAGAGAGGCTATTTGCCTGTGCAGACAGTCCTGGAGGTGGAGAGTGCTGAGACGTGAGTGTGTGTCACACAGATATAAGAGATTTTAAGAAACACAGTGTGTTTTCTAGTAAAGCACTGTTTGTTTGCTACTACTAATAATTAGGAGCATGACGGCTTTTGTAAGATAAGTAGGGATATACCAGTCTAACCCAAAGGAATGAGAGTGATAGTATTCCAGGCATGTTTAAAAAAAAATAGATATTGGCAATATTAAGTGTGCTTAAATTTCAATCCTCTGTTTCTCTTTTTTCACCATCTACTTAAAACCTGTTAAGACTCACCCCTTATTTTGGCAGCCATCTTGGATTCTGCATTACAACTTTATAAAGCTCACAATTCCAACATACAAAGTTATTATTGTCTCATTTCAAAGCTAAGACTCTGAAGTTTCATATGCCAGATAAGTAACATATGCTAACTTATTTGAAAAAGAGCAAAACAGGACAAAATCCAGAAGTATGTAATGCTTGCGTGTGAGCAACCTTACTGTCTAGCTCCAAGGAATTTTTCTTAAAACAATGGAAATCAAAAGCCACAGGCCTTGTGAACTTATGTTCAAAATTCGAGCTCAAAACAATAAAAAATGAGTGTATAATAACTCTTTTAGTGCAAATAGTACCCTTTGTACCAGTCAATCCATATTTTAAAATAGAATTATAACTAAATAACCTCTAGAACACAGGCTTCACTGCCATTCATTGTGTTCGAAGACTCGAGTCGAGTCGGCACGTGCTGTCCAAGTGATTTGACTCGGCCCACTGCTTCACTTGTGGGCTTTGAGCGCAAACTTCCACAAAACACGACAAAACTCGCTCAAAACACAATAAAACAACTCGAAAAATCTTTTACCACATCCAACCAGCTTACAGACACTTATAAAGCGAAGTGTCACAATTCCCAATCGCTTACTTTTGGAGAAATCTCTGCTGTTTCCCATGAAAAATCGCATTTGCTGGACAATTATCCCCATCAAATGTCCTCGAAATACTTTGAAATATCCTCAGTGTGGTCTTATGAGTGTTTTTTCCTTGGTTTGAGTGGAAAAAATCGACTTATAAATCCAAACGCTCTCCCCAGACTCACAGGCACCTGATCTCAGATCAGTGCGCGCCATATTTACACAGCCCAGCGAGAAGCCGAACCCACAAATGACATATGGTTCTAAAGGGCTTCAGATTAGCTACACGACTGTACATGCACATTTCCGCTAGAGAGGATAACTCTACCGAGGTACTGTCAGTCAAAGCCGGAGCGCCTCATTGGCTCACCGGAGAGTTTGGACTGTAACTTCCCGTAGGAGGGTGGGAGAGACTCGAGCGCGGGCTCGTTTGAATCCTAACAACCTACGCTATTGATTTCTGCCATGTAATCTTCCTTTTAATAAACCAATCAAACTGAAATAAACGATTTAATACTTCCTTTCTGCCGGCGGAACGGCCACCTAGCGGTAGAAGGGGATGAGAGCAAACATTTAAACCTCATTTCTACAGTGGCAGTGCACATGTTTGAGCAATAAGAAGCCATAGTTTACTACTATGGTAAAATTGTAAAAGTGTTATTCATTCATTCAGAAGTCACTTTTTTGCGTATTAAAACTGAAGTAATTACTATATCTCATCTACAGTTACGTTAATAAAGCAGCCCAGCATTTTGTATGTAAATAATATGATTATTATCTAGGCTATCATGATCGGATTACTCAGCATTTGCCAATACTTAATGTGATGAGCAGAGTGCAAACAATGGGAGGTTTATGTGTGACAAACAGAAACCCTTATATAGGGTGGGCCACATATAAGTAGCCAGTCTCTAGTGATAGTATGACAAGATGAACAAACAAGTGGATTGTTTTTATTCACTTACCCACCAGTTCCTGATGTTCCCCGGGCCAATGCTGTATTTTGTAATCGTGTTCCGATAATTTAAATTTAGCGTGGCAGTGGTATTGGAGGCAGGCTACTTATCTGTGGCCCACCCAGTACATACACACACACACACACACACACATTCAAGTCCAAACATTCACACCTAACAAGCTCCCATGCCAACTTATTGGTATCGTGTATTGATGTGTTTGTGTGTTCTGGCAGGCCTTGTTCCTCTCCCAGGCTACCGCATGCGGACACACACAGCCGAATTGAGCACTTTGCCAGCAGGTAAGAGGCCTCTTGTGTGCAGACGACATTCATGCCTCAAGCCTCCACTTAATCCACCCCTGACACCCTCACTCCTGATTTGTGCTCTGATTAGAGTATTAATCTACGCTGCATGGACAAACTTCTAAAAACAGCAGAATCATTCACTCTACACAAATACTTCAGACCAGCAGCAAAAAGAGAGAGAGAGAGTGAGACAGAGATATGGCGAGGTGGACAGGGGTCAGCTGCTTTCCAGTACCCAGAATGAAATCTGTGTGGAGCAAGTCTCAGAGCACTAGGAAGCTGCCAATTTATATCAGCGTCTGCTGTCATTGCTGCGGAGATTCTGTCATTTGTCTCTTTCCTTTTTGTTTAAATCTGTGTCTCTCATCTCATCACACAGCCGCATAAACACATGCACACTTATCATTATCTTTATGAGCTCTTTTCTTTATGTATCTATGTAGTGATACCTAAACCTCAAACTAATAAACATACTCTCAGTAATCCAATGTTCCGTCTTATTTGCTCTTTAGATGGGATTTCATGTTGTTGGGTTGTAACTCATATGTTTAGCAGCCTCATGATTCTTCACAAAGGACAACTATTAGCATTTGTGGGCATCATTGAAAGGGAGGAAACTAAAATAAACTTACACCATTAGGATCTCTTAATTGTGAGTTTGAAGTCACAGATTTTGGGTTTTGGAAGTAAAAGGTCTAAAACACACCACTAAGTATTCAAAAACAGATTACATTCAGTGTTATATTAATACTTCTGCATGGTTGTGGGGACCACAGACAAAAACAAACGACCTGGATGTTATCTAATAATAATAGTAAGCAATACTTTCTTGTAAAACTTGTAAATTTGGTTTATCAAAACCTACTCACATGGTACACTTTTTGTACTGCCACATTTTGACTGTCTCTAATCTTAATGTACTACTGCTAATTATGGACTCCTGCCCTAACCAAAACTACTACTCATACAGATGGCAACAGAAGCTGTTGCTATTGATTACAATCTCTAACTGGTCCTAATTTTGCTAACTAGAGACTCCACTGCTCTGTGGTGATTACATCTGTAAACCAAGGCTTCTTAATATTTGTCTTCTCCATAGTTTCATTCTTTTGTTCTCTTCTGCTATCCAGTGTCAATCCGTGGAGCATGGGTTCTCCTTTTGAGTCTTGGTTCCTCCCACGGATTCTTCAGAGGGTTTTATCTTGCCCTGTTTCAAAGTCATGTCTATGTATTTTTCATTCAATTTTTTGCCATGGAGGCAAAGATTTGGCTATGGCAGGCTGCCACAGAGAAATGTTACCAGTCAAAATGCTGGATCAGCTCATGAACTCATCTTAACCATTGTGTCACTTGAACAGTACAGAAAATGCTTACAATTTTCCTCAGATAGTATATCATACTCCTGCAAATTCAAAGTGACAGTGGAAAATTTTCTCTTTGCCTTATTAAAGCCTTGTAATAGTCCACTGTTTTAACAGTAACAATGGGTAAGACATTACATTTACACAACAATAATAAGAAGAAGATCAGGGGGTTCATTTATGAAACTTTGCATGGAAAACTAAAAGTGTACGTACAATCAAAAGTTGAAAATGACGTACGCAAAGAAAATACCAGATTTATGAAAAGGTGCGCACGCACACCTGCAAGCAATATACGCTTTATAAGTCGCACTCTACCTGGGATTGTTCGCGTGTGGATTTGCCACATATTCCGCCCTCTACACACCCCCGGTCAACCATACATGGTAAATGCAAATCACCTCATGAAGTCTCCAAAGTAAACCTGAAAAAATGGCATCATGGCAACCGAGGGGAAAAGTAAGAATAGAAATGTTTCTGAAACCGAAATAGATGTGCTTGTGGATGAAGAAAATTTTCTACTGCTGGTCACAGTAGTGGTGTGACAAACAAAAAGAAAGGCAGTGAGTGGCAACAGGTAAAGATTGCTGTGAATGAAGTGAGTGCTGCAAACAGGGCGGTGCCCAAAATTTAAAAAAGTGGTTTTGAAAGTGATCATAAAAAAAAATAAATGCAGCGCATCGAAAGAGCGTGTCTGCTACCGGAGAGCGGTGAGGGCACATCGGAGCTGTGGAAACCTGGATGGCTCCAATACTGGGGGGAAACAAGTGTGTGCGGCGTGGTGTCTGAGAAAGAGGGAGACACAGACATGTCCAAGACGACACATGGTAAGCGTTTTTTATTTGCATTTCTGAGAACAACAGTTAGACTTATGACAAAGCACAATGTAATGGTTTTGTTGCCTCCACCCCTAGAGACAATGAGAGCAGTAGGTGGAGAGGAGTCGCTGAGGTGGCTGAAGAGCGCCTGGATGTCCCCAGCACCAGTGAGTCCCGGGTGCATGTAACCTCTGGAAGTGGCCGGGTCCTGACTGAGGCTGTCTTGGTGACACGAGATACAATTAGAGCAATCGATGTAATTTCAGATGAATTGAAACAAATAAGAGCTGTGTTAGGTGATATTTCAACAACATTAAAAGATCTTGTTAAAAAATATACCTTTGCACTGCTGTCTTTACAAACGCTGCATTACATCTTCCCTGAGTCTTGCTCCCAGTTGATTGCCTTCCTGCTGGGCAAGGGTAGGCCAGAAGGGAGAGAAACAGCGTTCCTCTGTGCAATGTTGTGCAACACAGCCCAAGCTCTCATAATTCGGCACACTTTTGGGGGGATGGTATAACAACCGGCTGCCTGATGTGTTTAAACATCGCCATCTGCATTTCAGCAGGCCGTTCGCACGCTCCACAATGCTGCGTGCACGTGCGTGAGCATCGTTATAGCGATGTTCCTCTGTGCTCTGGGAGCTTGAAAAGGGTGTGAGGAGCCAGCGCTTGAGAGGGTAGCCACTATCACCTGCATTTTATAAAAGAAACGATTCAATACATGAACAGTGAATAGTTAGAAATTACACGTTTTATTACCATCGCAGGCAGCGCCAACCTGCAGTCTGCTCCCTGTATTGCTATGTTCCAAGATAAACGAGTCATGTGTTGAACCAGGCCATCGTTCAACCATGTTTGTCAGGACCATGTCAGAGTCACAAATAACTTGCACATTTATAGAATGCACATGTTTTCTGTTTACGTAAATAAAGTTGTTTTCATATGGAGCCCTTATTGCAATGTGAGTGTAGTCAATTGCTCTTATTACATCTGGCCCCATCCAAAACGACAGGTATTATTGAGCTTAGTTATGGTTGTGATATCCCAGACCTAGAAAACAATTAAACAGGATTAGATTACTCTTGTTTCCTAAACAAGCTTTAGAACAAATGAACAATTTTATTGTTAATTGTAACATATACCTGTTGGCTAATTCCAGCTACAAGGAACCCCAGGGTCGTCAGTACCTGTGTTTGTACTGGGATGACGTGGTTTCGTCGGGTTGGTCTCTCTAACATTGGACTCAGTTCGCACATAGCTCCAAAAGCACACATCTAGGTAATCTAAATCGGCTTATGAGCCAGTCATCATCATGGGCCAAAAAATCTTCATGGTCCCTGAACACCCGTTCTCTTGTAATTCTTCCATTGGCATAATCTTCTAACAATGCCAGCTCATCCATTATGTTACATTATGCACGAATGTGATTGCGGTATTTGTGTTTTCAGCAATCAGACTGATTGTTTCACACCTTGTCCTAATGATTGTGATAATCACGTCCACCACTTATCCATTTACATTTCAACAGCTGTGGCGCATAGATTAAAAGTGTAGATTAAGTTGAGTCTAATTATATATTTATTCACTATTATAAATGTGACTGAATAAGTGAAATTAAATGTACGGTGTATTACTCACTAGCACAAGGAATTATTATATATGTAGTAATGCCATATGTTTGGCTCACCCTTTTCACCCGTGGTCGCATTTTTGGCTCACCTTTTTCACCCGTGGTCGCATTTTTTTTGCACATTCTGCCATCAACTTGGTTTCTATAGATTGCAACATATGCATAGGAAGAGGCATACACATCTTTTAGGTCCCGTTGTGTGTGTACGCAACGGTTGTAATTGAGACCCCACAGCTGTACTTTACAGGAAGCCAGTGAAGGCTCTGGAAAATGGGTGTAATGTGGTGGTTTTATGGGGTGTAAGTGAGAAGGCTTATGAGGGAAGAAGAGCTAAAGCAGGCAAGAAGAGAGTTGCTGTTGTCCAGATGGGTAGAGATGAAGGCATAGATGAGAGTTTCGACAGCAGACTGAGAGAGGCACTGTCTAATTTTAGTTATGTTGTGGAGGTTGAGGAAAAGTTTTAACAAAAGAGGTTTTAACATGGTAATTAAATGAGTTGACGATGACATTCAGATTACGAACCAGAGAGTAAGACAGCATGTAGCAGTCTTAGAAAAATTAATTATTTCAGTAATGAAAGAAGAGTCAACTGGGTTAGAAGCAGAAAGACAGGAAAAAGATGGTTTGCAGTCATCTGGTGGCCCATGGGCCAAATCCGGCCCCCAGAGCTTTCCATCCAGCTGCCTGATGGAAAATGAATAGACGTCTATGGCTTCTTTCTTCTTTCTCTTTCGGCTTTACCCCTCAGGGGTCGCCACAGCGAATCATCTGTCTCCATTTAGTCCTATCTGCTG
>JBBIGA010000032.1:302341-315955 GCA_037576975.1 Alestes dentex | reverse complement strand
TGCACCTTATACCATCGTCAGATTTATACATGTCAACTTGCATCTGGCAAGCTAACGCCCGGCCACCTCTCAACTACGCCCTCGCGAACGTTTTGCCCAGGGGCCCACACAACCCATAATCCGTCCCTGAATGTATGTAGTATAATTTTGTTGAGGATTTTCAGTATTTTGAAACTGTGCTAAAGCTTTGTAATATGTGGGAAGTGTACTTTGACTGCATTATTAATTTGAGAAAAAGCCAAAAAGTATTGCCCGCAATAGTCTTGTATTGTTGTGCTGTACAGCTTGCCAGCTGATCTTTTCGGAGTCCTCACACAGCTTGCGTCCAGACCTGTTTGGAATGTACTTGACACTTAGCAGCCAGGTTCAGCTGCTGTTTCACTCCAAGCTGTAGATTTGCTCTGGGGATGCCAGAGAACTCTTTTAAATCTCATGCTTGGTTCGACCTCATATTGCCCCGGGCAGATGTGAAGCATCCTGAGCTGCTCTTCATTAATGTAATCTGGACTTTGAATTACTCCTCTTGGTGCAGGGCAAACCAATTTGCCAAAATGCATTTTTATCAGCTGTAGGTGTAGTCAAGGGTATTTAATTGCAATCTGAGGTATGAAGTAGCAGGATTCTCATCATCGATTTTGATGTTTATTTAAGCTGGAATATGTGCGTGTGAGGCAATCATGTTTGCTGGTATGTTCAGAGCACTTCTCACCCCTCCTTGAGTAGACATATGCTGTAACATGTTGGTGTTGGTATGACTGTAAACACATAAGGGATGGGTGAGTCAAGATGGCGGGGGTGGCGCTGTTTCACAATAGCATATCTGCCCGCAAACACAGTGCTTGCCTATTAAAGCTTCAGGAGTTTTCTACACAGTTGAAGAGTTGCAGTGTGCACATTTAGGCTGACTATTGCTTTGAGAAGTACTTACTATGAAGCTAAGCTATAAAAGAGAGGTTCAGTGAACATGAGAAGGGACAGTGAAGTAGTGTTTTACTGTTGCTATTGTTATTCACACTTTGTTTTTATAATGTTTAGTGTGTAGTGCATATAATGTGTTAGACGCAATTTTTCTGTTTTTTCTGACATTTTTAAACCCAGTCTTGGATTAAGCGTGGTCTAATCTAATCTGGTCTCAGAAAGGTACCCTACATCTTGATATGGACTTTATTAGACAGATTTTAGCATGAAGGCTTTAACTAACAAACAGCAAAGTATATTTTAAAAATGTGAGATGTGAGGGGCTGGCATTTGGCAGAGCAGTTAATGTCTGAATGGAAGTGTTTTGCACCAGTTTATTTATGCACTGCATTGTTCCTTAATGGGAGCCAAAACGATGTGTCTTCAAAATTAGATATCTGAGATATTTCAGACATTGTGCATGATGTTGGACTCGGCAGAAAGAGTAGACACACATAATTTTTGCCTTGTCTCCTTTATTGTTTCCTTTAAAAAGGGCTTACAGGCCTTTTGGAGAGAGAAATACATGTGAAACATACAGATCAAACATGGGTTATTCTGTCTAAATAACTAAGTGTAAAAGTACAGTAATGTAATGGCAATATTTTGTCCAGTAAATTACTGTTTATTTATAGTACTCACACTATATTACATAATTCTAGTACGTTTACGTTTAAGTTTACGGCATTTAGCAGACGCTCTTATCCAGAGCGACGTACATAGGACTTACTGTATTTGTGCAGTCTAGTACTGTTTTTAATACCCCATTAATTTACAGCAGATACATTCACTTATACCAGTCAGTGAAACTACAAAGACATCAGTAACCAAATATCTATTCATTGCAGGATGAACTAGCTAACTGATAGACCAATCACCATCATGGTTTGCATACCAAGACTTATACAATGCATTCAAATAGATCTATAGGGATGGAAAAACATTTGTAGTGTGTTTTAAAGAATATTAAATGCTAAAAGTTCACTGAGTGGATGATGGGTAGATAGGGCCCGAATGTTTAAAACAAACAAACAAAAAAGCTCTGAAAGAAAATGTAGATGTAGAAAATAAAAGCAAATGGACAAAATGAACAGAACTACAAAAGGTTCCATATTAGTCTTTACAATATTCAAAGACTCAGGACTGCACAAAATAATCACTTTCCTAATGCAAATAACAAGTAATTGCGAACTTTTTTAGGCAAGTAACTGTAAAAACTAATGTTGTATATTCTCTAGTATGGTCCTGAATCTTATGTCTCCCTAATTGCAGAATACATCTTCACAGTCCTCTGCAGCAATTTCCTGTCTTGTTTTCACAACTCTAATGGTTAGTCCTATCTGTGGCATGTGGCCTTTTGCCACACAGCAGAAATAGATTTATGTGCGAGCATTGTAGGTCAATTTTTTGACACATCAGTCACTTTTATAGAATTGGTTTTGAAGCTGATGGTTTAGTCACTGCTGGTAAGCCATGGTATTAATTTACTCATATGTGATAGCTGTGTGAAGAAAAAGGTTTCAAACGTTCCACTCGTTATGTTTTGTAATGCTGCATGAGGACATTGTATCCATTTAGAGGAAGTGGCAGAGCGCTTTTTGGAACGGGAGACCTCTAAGCAAGATGTGAGAGAGAGGAAGTGAGTAGAGGTGCACTGTGTTATGTTCCTTTTTATTTCTCAGTAGACAGCCTCCGTCTGTGGGGCCATGCTGCCTATCAAGTCAGAGGCTCTTGATCTGTTTTCACAAATTCTGTATTTTGTTGCGAAGCCTGGCATCAAGTCTAGTGCCTTTAAAAGTGTATCAAAACAGCTGGTTATCTGTAACCCTCTAATAAGTCCTTCATGATCAGAACAAGGTCATTATTGTAGTGTTAGACAGAGCAGATGCACAATAGAGGGCAAATGTCTCAAGCAGAAAAAAGATTCTGCTTAAGACATTTGCCCTTTGAAGACTGCAAAAACTCAGAACTGCAATATCGTGATTTTTCTCGGAAGCTGGATGAAACCACTGAACATTGGCAAGCTTTGAGGTTATTACTAGGGAGTTTTTAAGGGGCTATGCGGGTGTTTGTGTGTATCTCTACTGTTATACTGCATGCAACATTGTAGTGTGTGTATTTTTTTTAATTACTCTGAAATTATATAATGTATATTAGCATATATGTATATATTGTATTATATTTGTCACAATTTTGTGTACAATACTGTACAGTTATTGTCTCCCTGTTGTGTCCCTCCATAGTATTTCAGTTTTTAGATAAAGTATCTGTATATTCAGAGATATATATAGGTTTAGTTATAACTCATTCCCCTTTTATACCCTCACTGTTGATCTTTCTGAGTGCGCTGTCATTATGTTTTGTTGTATGTTGCACCTATGGTCCAGGAGGACGATTCATCTCACTGTGTGCTTAATGTAAATGGCTGGGATGACAATAAATTTCTACTTACTTACTTACTTTTTAAAGCTAAACAGGACAGTGATTTTGTTGAAAAAAATCGTTCTCTTTTCATTTATTTTTCCCATTTTCACACACCTGATGACTAGTGGTGTAAATGTAGCAATTTAGCAGACTGAACTGGGCACTGAGCAGATGGAAAAAATGGAAGTGTGGGGTAGTAGATGAAACATAAAAGTGAGCATTTCAGTTGAGCAGTTGAGTTATAATGAGCATATTAAACTGTCACTGAGAGAGAGAAGTGTTCTGCTGTCTGTGGTCTAACAGTCAGGAAGTAACAAGAACACCATTGCTCAGTGATGCATTTCCTGTCACTACAAAATTCACAGGTCAGTTTGTGGCTTTATCAGCCTTTATTTTAACTCTCTCAGTCTCTCTTTCTTTCACCCAATCTCTCACTCTCTCTCTCCACAACTAAATGCTAAATTTCTGCAGTTAGCATCGGCTCTTGAAAGCTCAAGGGTTGAAAATGGTGCCCTAAAGTCTACAGTCTATTGATTCTGTCCTAAAAGGAATAAATTAGTGTCTGATCTCTCCCTAAAGACCTTTTTGTGTGTTTTGATTCACCATAAAAAAGATATTTGATATAAGTATTTGCCTATTAAATACAGCATGACAGCAGTACACCACTAATGTGTTGCCAGTTCGCTTGAATGGAAACACGGGGGGCCCACGTTGGTCTTAAAAAGCATCTCAAACTAATCGGTGGGTGTTTCCCACCTGATGGAGCAGTGGCTGTGATACTGAAACAACCCCCACCCCGACCATCCATTATCTACCTGCATTCTCGCAGCAGGGCACAGGCAAAGCTACCATGAGAGCTGTGATAAAAACCCCTGTTTTGGGCGGGTGTGGGGCCCTCACCTCAAAGCTGCGCTAGGACTGCCTGGGGGTTCAGTGGAAAATTACAAGAGTTGTGAGAGATCAGATTAAATTCCATTCATCTTCTGCAAAAGCTAGCTTGTGTTCTTGAGCTCTTTCTCAGGTTTCTTTCCTTCTTTTTCTTTTTAATTTACGATAGCATGACGGTGGAGGCTCTGTACTGTCTTTATCACTCTGTTCTTTCTCCTGCCACTGCAACTGTCTGTTCCTTTTGTTTGTAATTTTTTTTTCTTTACACAATTCTCTCACCCAGCAGCTGGCACACATTAGAAAATGTCCATAGGCCTCATACTTGCCATGCATCTTCTCTGGCTTTGGTGACTCTCCCATATGCTGTCAAATTCTGAAAAATGTGATAGTGTATAAGAATTTTTCCAGTTAACATGTAGAGAGTAGAGAAGACAGGTCATACTCTGAGCTATGTGACTGTTGTTTTGGCCTGCCGTGGGCGTGCCTGTGTGCTTTTGTTACTCCACTCTGTGTTGAAGCAACTCATTTACTGCTGTCCACTCATTTTGTTGAATTAGCAAACACCCACTTTGCAAGCCTATGACCTTTCCCTGCAGTGTGTAATTCACTTTTTACCCCTCTGGCCAGGAACAGGATGAGATAATTTTTCTTTTTTTGCTACAAAAAATATCAGATTTTTATACTTTAATGAGTAATTGTCTCTGATAGAGTA
Organism: Alestes dentex; assembly: GCA_037576975.1. Lineage (NCBI taxonomy): Eukaryota > Metazoa > Chordata > Actinopteri > Characiformes > Alestidae > Alestes > Alestes dentex. The sequence continues at coordinate 310,974 of JBBIGA010000032.1, read as the reverse complement.
AAGCTGACAGCTAATTGACTTTTACTGCTGCCAGATAAACAAGATTCATCCAACCCTTTTTTGGTCTTTTATTCACTGACATGTTGTTAGAGTACCTCAGTGTGGCTACAAAGACCTGAGTCATATCCTTACAGGAACTGGTCAAAAACAACCATGTTCAGATGACGAGAGCTGATGACCTTGTAAAAGAAACTTTGTTCTGCACACTTATGGACTTATGGAAAGTGTTCTGTTCTCTCTCTCTCTCTCTCTCTCTCTCTCTCTCTCTCTCTCTCACACACACACACACACACACACACACACACACACACACACACACACACACACACACACACACACACTTTTACCAGTATCTCTCATTCAGCAGTTTCTCCTGTCTGCTTAGACAGAAAGAGCTTGTAAACGCTAAGACTTAAAAAGCACACTGCTTGTTCTCACTCTGACTGGATGCCAGGAGAGTCACTGCTTAACCGGTTAATCTCTAGGCATATCAGATAGTTAAAAATTTGAAAACATTCTATTAATTTGAAAAGTACCCAAAAGAATGAATTGAGTTTTATAAATTATCCATCCATTTCTATGGAACTAACATGTATTTGGATATAAGAGGAACTGAAGTAGGAGCCCTTTATGGTTTAAGGGGTTTTGAAGTGGACATGAGCGCTCTTTCAGACACTACTCTTTGGATGCTCGTGTTAGCTAGGAGGGTGTGTATAGAGTCTGATTTATGCCTCCATGTCTCTTTGGGTGTATTCTGTGTGCTAGGAAAAGGAGCTTGTTCTGAAATGCCAGGAATGTCAATCCTCTGTCTTCGCCAATAAGGAAAGACCTTTGACTTCTACAGATTTCTCCCTCTCTCATTCTCATTCTCCCTTTCTTTCCCTCTCTCTCTCTGTTTCATCTGTCTCTGCCTTTCCTGCTTGAAAATCTCTCCTCTGCTCCCATGCAATTCTGAGAGCCACTTAAGACCTGTTTTTCCCAGAAAAAGCTGACTTTACTGTGTCTATGATGTCATTCTCCATGTATGGAAGCTTTGCTAAACCTTCTGCTTGTGGCCATTTTTCATGACATCAGCTGACGATCATACCACCACAGAAAAGCAGTTGATTAGATTTGTCTTTATCTCAGTGTCTGAATGTGCTCTTTTTTCTGTGCTGGAATTCTACTGGCAGGGTGACTCATGGTTTAGTCAGTCGATTGACTTAAATTGCCTCCTTTCATGGTCAACAATGAGCTCAGCAGAGGCGGCTAAAGGGGGGTCATTTGGGGGAAAATGAATTTGTCCACAAATCTGGCCTCAGTGTGGTTGTTGTTCCATCGGCCTGTACACTTATCGTTTTCCTTTTCTATTAAATTTCAAATATATTGTGTTAGTGACCTGCATGGTCTGCAGGTCTTTTGTGGACAAGGTGTCTAGTGTATCAGGGCCACATAAAGTATCACGTTAGATGGTGTCAGACACCCCCTGAGTTTCTCCTCGCATGTCAAATGTATGTAACCTTGATGCCTGTAACCTCAGTGTCTCTCCATGAGAGCCCCACCCTGGAGAATGTTTGCTCACTGAAGTCTTGAGTGCATTGAGTAACTCTCCAGCAGGCCTGCTGCCCCTCCCTCTCAGCCCAGGCCGAATGACGCGCTGCAATGCTCCTGCGCCCTCCGCCTGGGTGCCTGCCCATGGGCCAAGACAAGGCAGCTGTTGTCATGCGCTCTAGAGGCATTTATAGGCTGCTGTCATGGTGGCTGAGACCACTGACAGTGTGCTCCCTATTCTCTAAACTAGTAGGAAGAGGAGGAGGAAGAAGAAGAAGAGGAGGAGGAGGAGACTCCAAGGAGAATGTACATGAGAAACAAAAAGGAACCGTTCATCTGTGTATGGCCACACTTTGTGGTATCACGGCACACACATGTAAACAATTAAGGCTAACATTTATATTAATTCCATATTATGATGTATTGATTTCATATTGTGTACCTATGTTCACAAGCAGTTTTTTAAAGGTTCCAAAATAAGTGCAGAACAGACTAGGAAATGTTTTACTTTTGTATTCATTAAATATACATATATATTAATGGTGGGTAACATGATAATATTTAGCATATTCATTATTTTGAAGTATTTTTATTATTTCTTAAATGCATAACATAATGTATACTTAGTTATCATAGAAATGTCTAGAAGTATCATGTTATAATTAACAAATAATTGTGTAATTGTGTGTTTGCAGTTTAACAGTAATTGTCCATTAAAATATCGTCATGTTCCTTGTGAGGATGTGTGGTTATTTTCACTGAGGTAATCAACAAAACATCATTTGACCTGGGCTGCCAAACTGTGTCATAATCATCGTCATGACCAAAGCAACTGCCAACTAATCACTTTTGATTTATGATGAACCTGATTTTTTTTTTTAAATGTTAATATGGTCAGCCATTAAAGGAACATACAAGTGGACACTAACCTACTTGCTGACAGCTTTATACAGGAACGCTCCAGACCCACTGTCAGTGAAACATTTTAATCAACCCTGATATCATACTTTTATTAGATAAACTGCAGATGGCACAAATCAAAAGCATGCCTGTAAGTAGAATTGACAAGATTTGGTTTGTAGCTGTAACAGACACTGCATTTCCATGCTTGCTTTTCATTTCTGATTACTGGAACCCTTTAGAAAAAGGAAGAAGAAGTGAAAATTTGAGGTGGGACTTCATTTTAGGCCAGCCCATATTCAGCCATGCAGGAAAAAACTAGTTTCAGTTTCCAGGCCATGGCTCCAGCTGCCAAGAGGGTTAATGCTTTCCAGGGCTGTGGAGAAATTATCATTCCGTAGCTAAAGAAAGATGGAGTGTGTGGTCCCAAGTGTGCAATCAGCAATTGTGATGACTCTTATATCTCTAAGCCTCTCACTTGTGATAAAATGTGATTACCCTTTGCATCACCTACAATATCCCTTTCTTCTTAGAAATGCATTTTCTCTGCAAAGATGTACTGCATAATATTTTCTGCAAAAGAGAAAATATCTTTAATGTGGTAGCAGCAACAGCGGCTCCATCCTTCTGCTTTTGTCAGAGAGTGAAACAAGGAAGAGAGTGGAGACTGCAGGCTTTTCAAGATGTAGTACTCTTGCTATGGAAGCACAGTGTGGTGCTAATGGCTATGGGGGGTCCAGTGTGGTCAGGGTAATGATAGACTAATGTTACTTTGTCTTGTGCCACCCAATCCTCCTCTCCTTCGGTTGGGTGTAGCCCAGTCTGAAGTCACATGCTGAGTATGAGGCTCCTGCTACAACAGTTTCCCAAATAACCAATGTGGACAGTATAAATTTCTCAAAATTGCCTGCCTTTTCTTAATCAACCAGTAGATGGTTGAAAATACAATGGACTGTATAGATGAATTTCCTTTAGCACCCAATCAAATGTATCAAAGAAATGTTCCTTTGTAATGAATATCTTTTGTAACATTCATACCTTTCATGTCAAACTCTTTTTATGAATGCTACAAGCATGGGTGGTTGTAGCTGAGTCTAGTTTACTTTGTAACCTTAAACATTCATATGGACATTGCTGATTCAAGTGGCAACATTGCTGATCTTCTCACAACACAAATACTGGTCAGCATTCTTGACCTTTTCATCAAATTGTCAAATTATTTGAGCGTAGCCTACAGTCTTTCATCCCCTGTACCCAACCTGTACCCATCTTCGTCCTCAAAGACAAGCACTCTTTGCTGCATCTGTCCCTCAAACCAGCCCCACCCCACCTGCTTCTCTAGCTACTGAGATCCTGTTCCCGCCTCCTGCCAGACATAACCTGCCAATACTTGTGAAGAGTGCTGCTGCCTTTAGGGGAGTGAGTATCAAGATTATTTGAGGGGTGTGTATATTCTGAAAGAAAGTGTGTTTAGTTCCTTTAGGTCCCTCTGCTTTTGTTGTTTTTGAAACATCTTGTCCGTGATCAGACCAAGTGAGTTAATTTCCTGCAAGGATCACACCCCTCCAGAGAGATGAAGAGCAGGTCTTAGTGAATGGATGCGAGACTTGGCAATGGGGTAGTGTTGAGCAAAGGTCTGCTAACTGTGTGTTTGGAATCACTTAATAATGACTACAGGAACTCCAGATCTTCTCTAAATGGGAAAGTCAAGTCGAGATCACTTCCAGCAATCACTTAATGGTATAAGAAGTTCAGCTTTCTGATTCTGTAAAGAAAGGATAAACCAGGAGCGAGAGTGCGTATACGAGAAGGAAGCATACTGATGGATGTGTTAATGGAAAGCAGGGTGCATTTTTCCATGCAGCCTCCTAGCTTTGGCTCAGCCAGACTGCCTCAGAGCTATGACAGTGAGATTTTGGCTGTCCAAGGCATAAGCTCAGAGGTGGTGAGCAAAAATCTCCCATGGAACGAGGGTGGGCTTTGCTGCGTCAGAAAACTAGATAGTTAATTTCCGTCCCAGTGGTATTGCCTCAGTCTCGGGCTCGCACCATCAAAGTGTAAGGCTGCTCTTGTAGATAAATGTAGTACAGGCCTGATTTAACTTTGATCACATGGCCCTAATATGATTTCCTCTCTCTTTCTCTTTCTGTTTCTTTCCTTGAAGGTGTAGGATCCCCAGAAGCAGTTTGAGTAGTACTGAACCTGAGAGACTCCAACAGACTCTACAGCCCAGAATTCATAGCCACCACTAAAAAAACAGCCAACCAACTGAGGCAGAGAAAGAGAACGTGAACAAGACCAAAAAAAAGGAGGTGGTGTTTTTTTTTTTCAGTTGTGAAAGCACCAACATTACCTCTACTGTGTGCCAGCTTCCGGACGCTTCTTTCTCAAGGGGTGTGGTGTCTTTGTTTTGGGGAGTCTCTGGAGGGGCAGGAGTCACTGCCTGTCAGTCTGAGCCCTCCCCGCACACCCCCCCAAACTGCCACTGCTGCGCCATGACCACTGCAGTCCAGTCCAGTGAGCTCGTCTTCGAGTTTGCCAGTAATGGCATGGATGAAATCAACCAGGTACCCAACAACACACCGTCACACACGCACACCTGTACTCAGCAACTAAGAGAAATTACTCTTTGTGGTTGTAGTGGTCTTCTGGTTCCAGATCAGTTTTTCCCAGTCTTGGTCCCAGAGTAATTCGGTCCAGTACTATTTAGTTTTTCTGCTCTGACACCTCATATTTAGATATTATTGTCAATGATGCCTTGACTGATATATTAGTATTAAAACAATATAAGATACACACATATCTGACCACTGATCTTATGTATGTGTTTTTGTCCATTTGTAAAGGTCTGTTATTTATTTCCCACCACCCCTGAGAGGATCGTTTTAGAAGAGAGAAGTGCTGAGCGGGGTTGATTGTGATGGATGGAGAGGGGGTGGAGGGTGGTTAAGGGTTTAGGCTTTGATGCGTCTTCTGAAGATGGGCTGGGGGAGGGGGAAGGGGTAGGGTATGGGAAAAAGTGTAGGGAGAGAAATGACTGTATGGGTTTTTTGCAAGATTCAGATGGAAAGTGTGAGATGGGAGCCCTCTAGTGTGTGTATGCCATTTTGTGTCTGTGTGTGTGTGTTTGTGTGTGTGTGTGGGTGGGTGTGTCCCGGAATGGAGAGGAGATTAGTTGGGAATAAATGTAGCATCTGTAGCATAGAGGTCATTGTTTGTTTTACACAGATTTGTAGACTTGGGGTCAAATTGAACCAGTTCATCCTATGTACTTGAATTCCACACTGCTTCTTGAGCAGATTTTAGTTTTTTTAATTCACAGAACATGAAATGGTTAAACAATAAGCAATTAAGTTTGCATTTATGTTTGCCTAAGCTCATCTGGCAGCTGGAACCAGCTCTGAATCTGGTGTGTGCAAGCATGTTTATATTTGCATGTGTGTATGCAAGCATGTGCCTTTGTGCTTGTGTTTGTGTCTAATGTGTGATGTAAATGGGTTAAGTCTGACAGGCCTTGCTGTATTTAGTGTTGTAAATGGGGTGAATTCAGGCTCAACCAGCCAGACCTGTTAGAAAGTGATGCTCCACCCTGTGCTCAGCTTTTACTCTGAAATAACTCCAGCATCTCAGCCCCTCCCTGCACACACATACTATATTAAGGCAGGGATTCACATGTACATGGTGCACCAGTAGACCCAATACATGCTTTAAATATAATTTAAGCTCCTAACAATAGTGTTGGTTGTTTGGTCTTGGCCTGCACACATGTATATATTTGTGAGTGCATGCACACAGCTTTTTCCACATGGCTGGTGCGGGGGAGGTGTACAGCTGCTTGTCTGGACTCTCATCATCAGCTGGACTAGGTTTTGTAGAGTCAATAATTACCACCATATGTCAAGACATCATGTAATGACAGTAAAATTATGTTAAGCCTGGATGTCTGAGTGTAGCTGAGTCCAGCTACTGTGACTGAGTTTCCTACCTCTTCTGAGAGGATGGTTGTAATGGGACCATACCTACAGCACTCTGAAAACACATCAGCATCTAGCTTCCATCTGAAATTCAGCTTTTCTTTGGTGTGTCTTATGTGCACACAGTAGGCATGAACAATATTTCAGTTGTTAGTAGTGATCTTGCTATTGGCTTTAACACACTGATGCTTTAAGATGCAAATGAACCCTTGAAGAAATTTGGTCAAACTTTATTTAGTCCCCTACATATTATCTACAGATGCTTAAATTATTAACAAATCATCTGGGAAACAGTTGATTGATATATTACATTTAAAATTAATTTGCATTAAATATATATTTAGCTGATTAGTTCGGGCAACAAAATGTACAAAATGCTCTCGAAATAAAGTGTTTCCAGAAATTGCTCTGAACATAATAACCAATCTCAGATTTTCTAGATGAGTTCATGTTTTTGATAAATCATGGTATTTATAAGATCCATAATTATCCATAATGCAATGGATGCAGTTGTTATATTAGCCTTAATGCACCCTTTACTTAACTAGAATTATAATTAGCTGAGGTTGGGACTAACTTACCTGGGTCAGTTTTTGGTGCATTTTTTTGTGTAAATAGGTGACACTAGTGAGATCTATGTTTGGTGGTTGCTGGAGAGAGCAGTTTTAGAAGGGGGAAACATTTCTCCATTCCTCTTACAACAGGAACAGGGAACTCAGATATACAAATCCCTGATCTTTATCTGATGCTTCTCTTTTAGAAATGTGGTTGATGACAAGAGCAAAGAAGGTGTTTGTTTTGAGGCAACCTTTCCAGACAGAGATTCAGGCTCTCTTTCATAACCTAATGTATAACAATCAACTAATAAAGATCATCAGATGAACATGTGCTATACCTGGGTGATATTACCTGACATTAGCCAGGTGGATAGCTCTCTCAGGACATCTCAGGATCTCTACACCTAAGCACTAGTTCTTCTGTAAAGAATGTCATGGGTGTTCTACTGATAAGCATGTCTCCACAAGCAAATGAAAGACTTTCTCTTAGACGGTCATCAGCACAGTGCTGAATGCAGAGAGAGGAGTTATCTGAACTTTATCATGTAAGCAAAGGACAGGTTTTGAATATGGCCTTTTTCTATAGCTAAAGGTCCAGAATGCTAGGAAGACAATGAGAGAAGGTTGTCATTTTATAACAATTGCTTAGGACCCCAGACTTTGTTTTCTGCCCCAGATGACTTCACTGGGTGAGCCAAAATGTATTTTCATGTATCTTGCCCATATGTATTTTCAACAGGCTATGGCCAACATCAACTGCTCATAAATTGTGCTTCTCTGCAGATTAACCTGTTAACAGAATTTTTGAGTCAGTAATTCTCTGTAATTCTGTTAGAGAATGCACATTTTGTCTTAAATATTCAAAATTTGAACATTTGAAAAAACCAACAGATTGTGGGTTGCTAGTCACCCAGATCTTTTCCATAAATATATCCACAAAACTTCTCACAACCCACTCAAAACACATCCTGTTCTTCAACAATGTGGCACGGAATTGTAAATGTGGCTTAGGACTGTAAGCTATAAAATTAATATCAGAAGTACCTAACAAGTACATCTGAAATAAGCTTTTGTAGCCCGATTCAGCTGTGGTGAAAACGAAAGCTGATAGAAATGGTCAGAAATATTTTGTTTCAGCTATGCAAGGCTTTGCAAGGACAGTACCAAAATGTTTGCAATAGTTTTCAGATGTTTCCAGCAAAACACCGGTTGAATCGACCGTCGTATTTAGTCTGTTGCACTCTGCTACCATCTCCTGGTGAAGGGATGCAAATGCATTTATTTCTCTGCCAAGAGTACTCCTAAAGGTAGAAGTACTTTTGATCACTTATCAGGCTCTTGATAGTCAGTCTGGACTGAAGTATAATTTAACCTTCTCATTTTACTGACCCCATGAGAGGTCAGTGGTCCTCTTAAGATGTAGTGTTTCTTCAAACAAAATCTGCTCCATTGATTTTCATTCATATTCTGGAGTAGTCATTCACCTTGGTTGGAGCTGCTGTTGGACAAAAAGCTAATGGGAACGACCGCCTCGCTTCTTACTGGAGGCTCACTAAGAGCTTTTACTGGCACACAAACACACACACACACACACACACACACACACACACACACACACACACACACACACACACACAAAGTGGTGGCTTGGGCACTACCCCGTCTGGAACCG
>JBBIGA010000032.1:278832-293710 GCA_037576975.1 Alestes dentex | reverse complement strand
TTTTGTGTGCACACACACACACACACACACACACACACACACACACACACACACACACACACACACACACACACACAGTGGTGGCTTGGGCACGGCCCAGTCTGGGACCGGGCAGGAAAGCACTGCTGAATGAAGCAGATTGAAATTGCAGTTGAATGGACCCTGACTTGCCTTACTTTATTCTGTCCACTCAGTGACTGTCAAGTAGAGGGAGAAAGGAGAGCAGGGACTAATGAAATGAAGCAAAAAAGTGAATCAGCTATGTAAAATTATATCTGATGACAAGATGGCTATGTAGGGTTGGGTGGAGAGCTCTATGGTTATGTAGGACAGACTCAACAATTTCCTGTGCACTCCACCCACACGCAAGAATGCTCCAGTGGAAATGAAAGGCGGGAGCTGATGTTCCTGGCATGGGCTTGGGGGCTGAGGCAGCCTGTTTCCCTGGAATCATTAGGTTATCTATTCATTTAATTTACTCATATAATACAAGGCTACATCTGACCTGTGAATGATACCCTGTTGTACTGCAGAACCTGACTGAAATCCAAACTGCCTTGCAAGACTGGACTTGCGTTTAAAACTATGTGTTTAAATCTATTATGAACATTCCATTACGTTTGTATCCTTTGAATGAAGATGATAATTGCAATGTTTGCTGACCTTCAAGGATGTGAAAGTGCATTATAGCTTTTTGGCACATATAACGTGCATTTACACTACCAGTCGAAAGTCTGGACATGTTTTTTCTTTGTTTTTATTATTTTCTACATTGTAGATTAATATTGAAAATAAATGAAGTGATGAAGAAACACATGGAATTATGTAGTAAACAAAAAAAGAGTTTTCAGAATATAAAACCAGAATATGTTTTGTAATAAGGTAATGATGGACTGATGTTTTTGTTTTACTTAGTTAAGTGGTTCTTGCCATAATGTGTAGTAGAACCGTAGTCAAAGAGGATTACTAACTGTACCAACCCTACCATCACAACTGATGATCCCAAACACATTAAGAAGGCAAGAAATTCCACTAATAAACTCTTGATGAAGAACACCTGTTAATTAAATGCTATTCCAGGTTGATACCGCATGAATCTGATTGAAAAAATGCCAAGAGTGTGCAAAGCTGTCATCAGAGCAATAGGTGATGTTTTCAATATTAATCTACAATGTAGCCAATTAATAAAAACAAACGTTTGACTGGTACTGTATATACAGTAATAAGCAGTGTTAAATGATGGCCTGCTGTGTGCAACTTAGGCTTCTGTGACACTGAAGATGTCATTTTTAAAATGGATCAATCTGTAGCATATGCTAACTAACTTCAGATTAATGTGCTCATGTTTTTTTGTCTGTCTATGTGGCCTGGCAGCTAGATGACCCATCAGTCTTCCCGGCAGTCATTGTGGAGCATGTCCCCACTGCTGACCTCATGCAGGTATACTCAGGGCTGGAGGCTGATGAGGTGACCAATGGCATCATGGTGGACACAATGCAGGATGTAGTGGAGGAGAGCATTATGGTGGGAGATGTGGAGCTGTCTGGTGAGTCTGCCACAGCATCAAAACATATATACCCATTAAATATGAGTATAACTTCCTAGCGGCTTGACCATTTAAACTCTAGCCCCTACACACAGCCATCCATGGCCAGAGGCCTGTCTCATCAAGCAGGACTTATGGTGTAATCAGATAACTTTAGGCTTACTTACATCTAATCCTAGATTTTCTGTCTCAAGACAGTGGATAATTTTTGCTGGCATCTTATGCGGTGCGACTAATCTGCTATGGCACAGGTTAAATTTGGGATTTCGGATCATAAACAGCTCTTAGACAAAACAGGGCCAGGCTTATGACAGATCCTTGTGGTCCTTTGCTTAGCCGTTTTTATTGTTTTTATAAGTGTAACTTTTCACATATTTACATAGTACTATTTTCCATTCTTCTTTACATAAACTACTTGCTTACATATATAAACAGCATATGCATGCACAGGAAGATTATTTCTGAACACCTAAACCTGGATTAATAGAGAAAGTTGTTAACCACCTCCTTGAAATAAGTTGTATTTGTAGCTGAAACTTTGTCGGTGACCCTAAATTGAGTGTGCTTTGTAAGATTATACCCATGAATCCAAAAGAGATTACCTGGTCTCAATCTTTGGTATGATAACCCTCAGCGTCCATCTGTTAACTAACGTAACAGAATTGGCAGTATTCTACAAGCATGTTGAGGCGTTCAATAGGGTTGCATTAACAGCAGTTTGAGAAAGATAAGGCAGCTGGCTACACTTGTCTCCCAGCTTGGTTGCACTGTGTTATATGGGGAGACCTTGTTAGGGGGTGGAATTGTCAAAGACTAAACTGCAGAAAAAAATGAACAAAATTCAAGTTGATTCTTGACTGAGTCTTGATTTGAGTTGCTTTATAATAACATAAAAGATTAATTGGATTTACTTGGAGAATAATAGTATCACATGTAAATTGAGTAAATTCACATTGTTGTTATTTGTGTCTTGCTTAGTGTTTGGTGAAGAATGTCCTATGAAGCAGAATACCAGAATGGCTCTAATGCAAACTTATTTGTGATTCACTACAGTGGAGACCCCAGTCACAGGAGCAGAAGATAATATAGAGACCACTGAGGCAGCTGAGACTTTGCTGAACATGGAGTCTCCCAACAACATCCTGGATGAGAAACGCATGAGTAAAGCCTGACTCACTGTCCTTTAATGCGGTTATCTAAGCACTTGCTGGAAAACCAGGGAGGGCTTTTGAAAAGCAAGCATATTTTTAACTCACAGATAAATGGAAAATTAAGGATTCTTTCTCATAGTGATATATTAGCTAAAGTCAGAGATGGGTTTAAAACACACATTCTTTTATGTGTATATATTGGTTTTGTCTGATGCACATTGCCTCCCTGCTTAAATGTAGTTCACCCATATGGGACTCTGCTGGAACCAGACCTGACCTACATATCCTTGCGACCAGAACTGTCAGCTGATTGTATGGATATCTCTCTGGATGAGGAAACATCGTCCATAGACGAGATTCCTCAGAAGAGTTCCTCCAAACCAGCTAGGAAAAACAAAGGTATTGCATTAATATACAGCTACCAGTAGAGGCTGCTTTAGATCCACACCATACCTTTGCCATTTTGTTCAAACAAAAAGGTGACATTCAATGTGGATATGTTGTTAATCATTGCTGAAATATGATGTATGTGTTTGAGACAGGCTAATAATATTCCTTTACAATCTGAATCCGTGTTGTGTGAAGTTAATCATCTCTTCCGTATTTTTTCAATGCAGTACGCAAACCCAGAGAAGTGCGCCCCTGTTCACCCATCACCAATCCTTCCCTCCCCCTGAAGAAAAAGAGCAAAGAGGGCAAAGGTAAGTCCTCCCTCATAGGGCTGCACAGAAAAAGAAAATATATATAGCTGAAAGCCACCTGCTTCTTTTTTCCTCTCTGCATCGTGCCGAGCGCCTCCCTGGCTGACTTGCTGTTCCGGAGGGGTCGGTCTAGGCCTGCTTAATTGATGGGGTGCTCTCAAAGTGCTGTTGTTGTGAGGGAAATAAAATTGATAGCAAGCTGGAGGGCACATCGATGGCGTCATGATAGAGGCCCTTATGCACGCTCTCCCCAGGCCGGGCACATACATATACATCACCTTGACACAATGAGCAGCTCACTCTCCAGCATCCACTGCCAGTGTTGCTGTTTTTAACCACTTCTGGCCAAACCACATGACAAAAAAGAGTAATCTACTGCCAGGGTCTTGTAATTAATTTCCAGGACCTGATGTGGGCCAGAGAAAATTGATTTATTATGGCTTTGAGGAAGAATGCTATTATTGCACCTCTACTAATTTGGTTTGTTAAATAAAACCGGTGGAATAAGATGTGATATATGAATGGTGGCGATTAGCATTTCAAAAGTTTAAACTTTTAATGAATCAACAGTTTAAAAGTACATTTTATTCTCCTTCCTGTTAATACAGGAAACACGATTTACCTATGGGAGTTTCTCCTGGCTCTGCTGCAAGACAAAAACACCTGTCCCAAATATATTAAATGGACACAGCGAGAGAAGGGCATCTTTAAGTTGGTGGACTCTAAGGCCGTGTCCAAGCTGTGGGGCAAGCACAAGAATAAGCCCGACATGAACTATGAGACCATGGGAAGAGCACTGAGGTAAGACAGCAACTTAAAACATGACTGCAAAATGCAGAGAAAGCATCTTCTTATCATTCATCTCTTATCAATCATGCCAGCCTCTGCAGTGTCACTAGCTATTTTTAACAGATTGTTGGTATCTACTAGATTAGCTGGTATCTACTAATGCGTGATAATGTGAACATATGTATAAATACTTGCATGCATACACTACCAATTTGTTATTATGCACACGTTTCATAATAGGTACAGCTGCTGCTTAAACCATCTTGTGATATATGGTTGCACTGCATGATGGTGTATGGTGTTTAATCTTCCCCGGTCAAGTCCATTTTTTAAGTGAAAATAAGTACATGTAGTGTTGCTTTCGTCAATGAAAACTATGACTAAATATCTTCATCAACGAACATTTATCACGTGACAAATACGAGACGAGACGCAACGTAAATGCTGGCCATGTGACGATAACGAAACGAAATATATAATGTAATATTGTTGACGAATAAGAACGAGACTAAATGTGGTTTACAAAATAAAAACTATGCTCTTCATTTTCGTTGACTAAAACGAGACAAGATGTTATTTCCTGTATGATAGGGAGGGGAGAAAAAAAGTATTGGGATGCTCGACCTTAGAGTTGAACAGCGTTACGTCCAAATACTTTTGTCCATTGAGAGGCACTGTGAATTAAATCTATCTAGAGCAGGGCCATTAAAGTGCCAGGGACAGAGAAATGACACACACACACATACATACACACAGTCTCACACACACACACAGCATTTTGATAAGCAGCCTTTCCCATATCATCAGTCATCAGTTTTCATTGACTAAAACTAGACGAAAATAGTCATGGATAATTCTGACTAAAATAAGACTAAAATGCTCAGACTTTTAGTCGACTGAAACTTGACTAGACTAAAAAGAGTAAGGACGTGACTAAGACTAATAAAAACTAAAATGACAGCTTGACGCAAAGACTGGCCTAAAACTAAAATTAAGACAGGCCGCCAAAAGCAACACTATCTACTAGGAACAAGATAGAATATCCCATTTTCTAAAACATTTGCCATACATTTTGCGCAGCACCCATTGTATGCTCTATTTTTTCCAACATGTTTAATTAAGCAAATAAACAGTAATTGTTTATTTAAATGTGCAAAGCTGCAGAGCTGTGGTATTCAGACTGGTCCTCAGGGCCCTCCATTTTTTTAATAAAAAATTGTTATATTTAAAATAATTGTTACATTTTTCCTTTTTATGGGAACACTTGCCAGAACAAATTCCTTCTAGATAGAAACATACTTGGCTAATAAACAGTCACGATTCTATGGCTCCTCTGGACCAGTCAGACAAGAAAAAAGGTTTTTCCTTACACATTCACTTTCTTCTTACTCTCCAACTTAGGTATTACTACCAGAGAGGCATTCTTGCCAAGGTAGAGGGTCAGAGGCTTGTTTACCAGTTTAAGGAGATGCCCACAGATCTGGTGGTCATTGATGAGGATGAGGAGCAGTCTGGGGACTCCAGCCCTGGATATGGAGGACAGCACTCCAATCCTCACAGTCGGGCAGTAGGTCGTGGGGCGTCCCGTGCCCAGGGGAAAGGCTCAGGCCACACGCAAGCCCGATCATTGAGGAGGGAACAGAGTCCTAACCTGCTGTACCAGAACAGCAATGGCAAACACAGCGAGCAGTTACTGCAGACTGTACATGTGCTACAGCCAAACCAGGGAGCTGCTGTCCCTGCACCTGCACACACTGTGAGGTGAGGGTGAAAGAATTGTGTTTACATGAAAATGAATACTGCTGACCAACCCAAATAATTTAAGGGGAAAGATTTTTGATTAGCCAAAACCAGTCTTTCAAAACACACATAGTTAAATCCGATGATTAAATATTCCAGAAATCAGTTATATTAGCTTTGATTGAACAAGTAGATGTTTTATTGCAATTTAATTTAGATTTTCGAATAAGATTCATAAAATGGGAAATGTATTTTTTATGGTTGCACACGACTGCAGTTAGGATTAATGTGGTTCCAATAGAGAGGAAGATTATTTGGTTTCTTCTGCTGACACGGACACTCTCTATTCCCCTGTTCTTCTCTTCTTATCAATCTCTCAGGACGATCAATATGTCTGCAACGGTTCCCATGGTCCTTACATCTGGACCACAGGGAGGAGCTCCGGTGACTCTTCAGACCATGTCCTTTCCCTCCGTCCTAGCAAACGGGGAATCCTCGGCCCATGGTTCCCCACCCCGGGTCATCCTTCACACTCTGCCTTCCTCTGGGAGCAAAGATGTGCTGACAATCCAGACCGCCTCCTTGACCACAGACAGCATCCAGCCTCAGCAGCTCCTGGTGTCCAGCCTGGGCTCATCCAGCGGCGGGGTCATCAGCAGTACGGCACCACAGACCACAGGTTCTCTAAATGGCTTGACCCGTCTGGTCACCCTCAACGCTGGTGGCCAGCCTGTTGTGGCCCAGCAGCCAGGAACAGTCATTGCTACTGTTCTGAAGTCCAGCCAATTCCAGAGCCTGCAGGTTAAAGAAGAAATCCTGGACCCACAGTACCTCCAGTCTCTGGTCAACAGCAATCCCACAGCTGCCACCCACTTCTGCAAGGAGGAAATGGAGGCAGGCGCAGCAGAGCTCAGCCACAGGACTGTTATCATTGGAACTGCCGGCCAGGTTGTGAACGGACACTTGGACACAGGCTCTGAGCTGGCTAGTAGCCCCAGCGAGGGCCTGACCCCCGTGGAGGAGCTGGAGGTAAAGAGTGAAATTGCCCTGCAGCCACAGGCCAGGGACAAAGCGTTGCCAGAGGGTGCTCAGGGCATGCAGGAGATGGCTGTCACCATGCAGATACCCACTTCTCAGTTCATCCAGATAAAGGCAGAGCTCTTAGAGACTTAAAAACATATGCAAGACAGAAGAAAATAGATGAGGTCACAAGACCATGGAAACAATCACTCAAAAAGTAATTTGGTGACAGTTACAGGATATTTGCTGCAGGGCCATTGTTTACTCACAACTGTTGTGATACTGTGCCTAAAGCTCTATCGGCTGGTTCTCTGACATCTCCTTCAACCTCCCTCTCTATCTCCTGTATCCCCATCCCTCATGAATCAGAGAACAGCCATGAACTGGACCAGCGATAGTTCCACCACATGTGCCAGTTCAGAGATTTCTCTTTCTACTTGTTTTATCTCCAAAGACTTACTCATACTTTCAAGACACTCCACTGATTGAGGGGACAAAAAGTACATAGAAGTGTTAACGGACAGCCGCTATGAAACCAAAAACAGAGATTTTTAGGTTTAGGAATAAATTCACTCAAAAGCCTGAGAGATGGGAAGAATATATCAATGGTTTCTTGCTGATAAATGTGTCTGAATGTGATGCAAAAAAGAATACTGTCCTTTTGGATTTGGACTGAAAGAGTGCCTGTGGTAAAATGGCAGAAACAGTCCAAAAATATTTTTTGAACACATTAGATTATGTGGGGAATACATTGCTTTGGGCTATGTATTGTGTTTCACAAACATTCTCGCTGATTTCCCTGGGTTATTTTTACACTGTACAATATAAATCCTTAAAGCATTGAGTTACTAAAGAAATGGGCATTCCCTGTCCCCAGAGACAGTTTAATTACAGGTTTGTAAATATCTACAGAACACAAAGACAGGTTCCAAAATGATCTTCTATAGGTGCAGAGTGTTTCTCCATTATGCTTCAGTCCTGTTAATATGAAATGAATTCCACAGAATACTGAACATACAGTATATAAACATAGAGGGTATAACATTAAGATTGAGTTTATGGCCACACATTTATTTATTTTGTGAATTTCAAAATTCTGTATCAATGATGCTTTTTATTGTAACAATGCAAACACAAGGGAACATATAGCGTGTATTATTCAAACAAAGAATCAATAATATTATAGTTTTATCAAGTTTTTCAGTTGGAAAGATTCCATTCAGCCATGCATATTTTTATCTATTTTCCAGTTTAAGGGGATACATAAAATTGTTTTATAGCTTAATAAGATTGAGCTCTGCCTTGGTGTCTACTGTGATGCATATAAAGCCATTATTTTTTACAAATCTTTTCCGTTTTGTTTTGTACTCTAAGGCTGACGTACTCTTACCCCATCTTAGTGAGGTGAAACATAATTGTGTCCTCCCTTCCTTCTTAAAGTCTTCAGAGTGTTTCTAGTTTGTCGCTGGGTTTCAGGACAATATCTGTGCCTAGTTATATGTGATAATTTTATTTATTTGTAGTCCTTTAATGCCTAATGTAGTATGTGCAACATACACAGCATATTATCTCAGCCTTCACCAAAATGGGCCTCTCCTATCAGGTAGCACACATGTTGTAGCCCTATTGATTCTGGACTCAATTTGCGCTAAATTGGTAGCAGTTGCAGTTGTAAATGAGTGTATGCTTAGTGGTCTTGGTGGCAGAAGTTGGGCCCACGCCTCTGCTATGGAGCCTCAAACACTGTGCATTAAATACTTCAGATATTGCCCGGAAAGAAGTGTAACAATGCTATGACAATCATTTTAAATATTATGCAATGTAATATGACAATCACTTCATATTTTGTAGTGCACTGTCCCAGTTCTGGTTGATCAAAATGGGTCAAACACACTGGCTTTGGGGTAAACGTATGCCAACTCTTTATTTCACCTGCTCTTCAGGTGCTCTTCTGCTTTCCATATGTTCAGCGTAGTCTCCTTTTTTAAAGAATAAAATAAAGCAATTTTGCTTCAATAAAACATTTGTGAGCTCCTGTTCACTCTAGCTATTGCAATTAAATTCTTAGCTGACAGGATCGGCTTCATCTGCAACTGTGGAGCATGCAGGGGGGATACTCGCACCTTTCATCCTGCAGAAAGCAGGTTGTTCCTCCCTGTGCGTCTCTCTATGCGTTTTTTGTCTGCTAATGTAAATTAACACAAAACTTTCCTGTGAAGTCAGACATACTCTCAGGATGTGCAGCGTATCTTGCTGAGAGCTGGGTGTGTTGAGAGAAGAGAGGTTCTTTTTCCAGCCATATTTTTAGCCTAGAGATTAAAGAGTGCTGATGCGATCTCGGCAAAGACAAGACGACTGCAATCTATTAACAACACGACAACCAGCTCAAAACAATTCTTCAGGAAGATTTTTGGTGTAAATTCATCAGCCAGCTCTGATGCCTTTGCCCTTCTCTCCCTGACTAAATGCACATGTTCATTATGGGTTTATAGTGTTCACATGCAGTCCTCTTCTGTGCTGTAAGGCATAGAAAGCAGCTGAATAGCCTAGAGTAAAATACAAATCAATCAGCTTCTGTTCGGAAAAGAGCAACATGGTTTTAGCCCCTTAAGTTATTAATCTTAAGACTTACAGTTCACTAAGTACTGTATGGTTTGGTTTGGTAACTACTATGTCTGCATTTATTCTTTTTGTTAATAACTGTCAGTAGCAATATGGAAATAAGCCCCTCTTTTGTAAACTGCTGATAAGCCACAGATATTTCATAGGAGATTATGTGGGTGTTACGGGGTTACATGGTCCAACAAATGTAAAAAACACATTAACCATAACAAATATGTGTTTTAATATACTATAGTATATAATTAAGTGATACATTGTAGTTAACTTGTTTATAGTTAGATATCTGTATAGGAGTTAAATATTGTTATGTATTTGTGTTTGACTTAATCAGAGTCAACCCATATAGTCCACATCTTGGCTTCTGAAAAAACAGGACTCAGCAGGTTCAAGCTTTTATTACTCACTAATACAACTCGGCTATACTGCACTGTAGTCCATGTAGTAACTCAATAATGAGCCTTAGGGTGTAAATAAACTGAGATTTTAAAGATGTTAAGGAGTTATGTAGAGCAAATGTTTTAAGTTGTCTTTACCTACTCAGGCTCATGTGTCTACCTGTGTCCAATAATGAGCCGGAAACATTGTGGAGAGGCAGAGACATTGTACTGACATAAACCAAACAGTTCCAAATACATACAGGCGTTTATGTGGCATAGCTTGTGACAGTGTTAGAGAGGTGGTGAGCAACACTGGTAACACCCTTATTACTGAGTTAAAACATTTTTACAGTGTGGGAGTGTGTGTGTGTGTGTGTGTGTGTGTGTGTGTGTGTGTGTGTAATGATGGAGCCATCTGGCAGCTGGTCCATGCTGCAGCTCCTTGCCCTCAAGTCTTGTATTCACACACAGCTGCAGAATACAGAGCACTCTCAGTTCCACAGACAAACCAAACAAATTACACAGAAAAATAAAACAAGAACAGTCAGTAAACACAAAACAACAACCCCGGAGGCAGCAACAACTACGAGTAAAAATGGCAACGAGGAAGTGTTATCTACTGATTTTTTTTAAATGCGAAAGATACAAATAGCCAGTTATTGGTTCCACTTGCTAGTATTGTGCAACTCGTGATGGTGATACAGTTAATAAAGAAGTTTAACTTTAGGGTTTCGGAAACGAAAACTACATTTGAGAGGGCAGCGAGGACAACAGCAGCCCGAAGGCTTATGGCCCTGATGATTCGCACCTGAGAACCAACTTAATGGTGGAATTTGGGGCTCATCAAAATAGAAAGCAAGATACGAAATCAGCCCATCCAGGAAATTCACTCAGGTGATGAGTAGCTGCAGGGCAGTGACACACACATGGCCTCTCTGACGCAGGCTAGAGTAGGGGCGTGCGTGTGTTTGTGGGGGAGGGGGTGTTGGATGGATCATGAGGAGTGTGAGTGAGTCTGTGTTGCTGGGGGCTGAAGGATGGCTGCCATCATATCTGTCTCCACTGAGAAGCTGTGCTCACATTACTCATACACCAGGATGCTGCTTCATACACGCACACACACACACACACACACACACACACACACACACTCAGACATATACACATATATACATATACACATTTGTGCTCAGGCTGATGCTGTTCTGAATTGTTTGCACACATGAGAAACCTGTGACTCACATAATGAGAGATGCTGTTATTTTAGCATGTAACCTCATGATGGCAGTAGCAGCACATCTCACTTGTCCGAACGCCCCAACCCTCTCCTATACCCCCCACAGCCAACACACATACAGTTTATTAAATTGAGTCTTTTTAGTGTTTGAGTTTTTTTGTAAGTGTTTCTAGGTTTTTAAAAAATCCTTGTAAGGACCAACAAAACATTGCTACTTCTATAGATTTCTGTTTTCACACACACACACACACACACACACACACACACACACAGTGTATAAGAAGCAGCAACTCAGTTCTAACACATGCGCAAAAAGGTGACAGAGAAAACAAGGTGAATTACAGAGCCGTTTAAAGTGCCATCAAATAGCATGAGTTCACATGCCTACCTGCTTTGCCTTACTGGCTGAGAGAGAGAAGAAGAGAGAGAGTGTGAGTGTCATGAAGCTGTGTGTGTGTGTAGTTGTATGTGGGTGAGTATAGTACAGTGAATGTCAATGTGACTGCATGTGTTTCTTTATCTGCTTGGGCGAGTGTGTTGCTGTGTGACTGTGTGCAGAGTGAATATGTGTGTGTGTGAGGGTGTGTGTGTGTGTGTGTGTGTGTGTGTGTGTGTGTGGCTACTCTGGCTACTGCATCTGCCAGGTATACATGATCAAACTGAATGGTGATTTGTAGCGTATTTTAGCAGATACTAAGTATGAAATATCTACTCTGGATGACAGCAGTGTTTATTTAATTTAGTACAGTCTCCTGGAATGTTTTTTGTGGAAGCCAGTGGAATAACAGCCAATTTAATAGATAATGGAAGATTCAGATACAGTGTTAGCACACTATATGTATACCTGTAGGGGATTTTACATTTTTAAATATGGTAAACTGATGGTGAGTAAATATTAGAATACTAAAATCAAATGCAAAGACACAAACTTTAATTATTTAAATAAGAGGAACAACATTAAAACATAATCATTATGAAGAGCACAGATAAAAGTAGAAACAGGACATCAACAGACAAAGACTGATAGCAGTGATTAGATATAATCACCAGGTGTATAATTGACCAGGTGATGCTTTACTTGTTTTTAAAAGTAGATCTAATATTTATTTTTGTTAAATGAGATGGCAGTTCACCCCATAATATAAATGCTCTGTGTACATTGTAGTGAAATGGTGTGGCATTTGGTACTACAATACGCCCTTCTACCGCATGTCTTGTGCTATGCTGATGGGAGAAAAGATTAGATTGATTTGGTCAGGTCTTATTTACAGTTGTCCAGGTTGAAAACAGTGGCGAGGTCTTACTTATAGCTTTTAATCACAGTATGCATGTTGTTGATGTTTGTTCTGTATGGACATTTGAGGGCAAGGCATGCTGCTTTGTCCTGGACTAGTGAAAAATTTCCCAGATGTTTCTGGGTGGCATTTGGCATACGTTACAATAATTCTGTCTGAGCTAGAACCAAAGCACCCATAACATTCTTAGTTGTAAGGTATATGCTGCTGCTCCAAAATAAGTCAAGGCATTTGCTCATTTGGTTCACAATATTGTCAGTATGCTTTGACCAGGACATTCTACAGTCTAGCAGGACACCAGGCAGCTTTGTTCCTTTACATTTAAAATGGTGCTTTATCTCTGGAAAGGTGAAATGCATGTTCTTGACATAAAGAGCAATTAGAACCAAGTACATGTCTAAGAGACCAGTTTTTATTTCTTTTCACCTATCTGTCTAGTTTTCTAGCACATTGTTCAGAGCACTAGTGAGGTGCCCTTGCTGATGTGTAACTGTAGTGTCATCCACACACATTGCTAGTTTGGTATTGTTTATCACAAGTTGAACATCATTAGCGAAGATGGAAGACTTAGTGGACACAAACAACAACACTCTACACTTGTGCTGTTTTAGAAACAAAAGGAAAAACTTTCTTCAGGTCATATCATTTTTCAGCCAGTTTGTACTATCACACCCTAAATCTTTTTGTAGTCAGTTTCTCATAACCAGTCATCTGTCTTTTGAGTCGGGGCTGCACATGTCTAATGCTATCTCTTGTATTCATGCTGGAAGTCTGTTAATAAATTATACACTGAAAAATAATGTTCTATTTCACTTTTTCAGAAATCTTAGTAAGTGTTGGTAGCAAGCTTACGGGTCTACTTTTAGGTGCTGTAAAGATTGTTTTCTTGTCCTGAGGTAGAGGGATTACTCTAGCCTCTTTCCAGGCTGGTCGAGAGAAACATTGCTTTAGGCTGTTATTGAAAATATGGCATATAGGGTTGGAAATGTAGCCCATATCCATTCTAAGAAGTTTTCCATCTATACCGTCAATGCCTGCTTCTGTCTTTACACTTGGTTTGATTATTTTATGCTTTGTCCTTTAATTCAGTCATTTTAAAACTACAAAATGATCATTCACGAACAATTGTTCATTTCTCAACGTGTTACTAAATTTGCTTATTTTTTATCCACTTTACTGGCAAAGTAATAATTCGGATGGTAAGCAGTGTCTGTTAGTTTAATGATAAAGATAGTCTCAGTAAATGTCCATTGCGGTAATTAATACTGTTTAATTATACCCTTTTCCCATCAATGCTAAATCTACTTAACTGTGACACTTTCTGTTTCCTCATGTTTAGTATGGTGACAAAACTTCTCAATTTACAATACTTTTGTCATTTACACTACCTGCCTTGTTTGTACCAGCTTTCACCTAATTCCTTGGAGACGTGTATTTTTCACTTCTTCATCCATTCCAATAGTTCTCACACAAGTTTTTGACACAAGAACATGTTAATAACTCCCTGGCACAAACTTGGAAGGAAATGCTTGTAATACCTACATAAGGTACGGATTCTTTGAAAACCTTTTCTAACCAATGTCATCTAAGAAGATCTTGTCAAAATAACCCATAGCTTTGCTTTTAGTATGCAACTCTTTCATGCAGTGGTAACTGCATTGTGACCACTGTTAAGTACTGATTTCTATTTATATATGGATTGATTTCTATTAATATATGCAAGAGGATGTTATTCGGGATGATTTACCACCTGCTTCAGGATGTATATATTGGTTAGTGATGTCGATGTGCTTTTTAAATGGACAGATGGATAACAGCCAATCTACAGCCGTGGAAAAAAATAGAATAGCAGCCATGGAAAAAAATAGAATAACAGAAAAGCATCTTTTTTTTCTGGTTATTGCTTTTGCAATTTGAGGAAGCATGCATGTCATTATTGTTTTATACACTATTGACCACACTTGATTCAAAGTTCCAAACAAAAAATGTTTGGAGAAAAAAATATATATACATTTAAATTATTTATTATACCTTGGAAATGTTAAACTACACAAAAATCGTACATTATTTTAAAATTGCAACAATTAAAATAGTAATGTTAAGTGCATAGTGTGTGCATGTGTGAGCTGTTTCATCCCATCAGCAAACGGAATCAGGTGTGAAGCTGCTATAATACAGCACATAGAATAGCTGCTATACAAACACGATTGCACTTACAACACATATGGAGGCATTCCTTATTTTCTACACAGCTCACACTGCGATAGTTCATAAAAAGAATAGCAACCTGTGCTATTGGTCTCTTATTTTTTCCATGGCTGTATAAGATAAGATAAGATAAGATAAGATAAACCTTTATTAGTCCCACAAGTGGGAAATTTGCTTTGTCATGGCAGAAAG
>JBBIGA010000032.1:221401-237270 GCA_037576975.1 Alestes dentex | reverse complement strand
CATTTAGATTTAACATTTAACATTTAGATTTAGATTTAACATTTAGATTTAGATTTAACATTTAGATTTAACATTTAGGTTTAGATTTAACATTTACATTTAACATTTAACAATTATGCAGGAAGAAAATGTACCAAAATGTAACACTGTTTTTCAACACATTTAGCACTAAATGTGTGAAAATTGTGTGAACATTGCGCTAAAAGATGAAAAAATGACACCTCTAAATTTGTGAAGCTGTTTTTACAAACGGCGCCCCATAGCAGCACAGTGGTGTCAAATGCCTGAAACACTGTCACACGCTTACGGCATTTAGCAGACGCTCTTATCCAGAGCGACGTACATCAGCGTTTAAATAGTCTACATCAGTTCTTTATACCTGTAAAGCTACACTAAGATCAACACCTGCTTTTAACCAAGTTACTGCCAGCTAAGTTACACACCTTAACCCTCTGAGGTCCGAGGCCTTTCTGGCACTTTAAGGCAATTTGCTACACCTTTAAATTTTTAAGTATTTCATCTAACTAAAAACACCAGTGCCAATGTGACAAATATTGTTATATTCTGGAAAACCTATAGAGATATAGCTAAAAGATATAGCTTCATAAGATAACCAACAACAGCTAGTAAAACAGATATTAGGCTACTTACTCAGGAGTAGATCAAACTGCCTGTTCATCCTCGCTGTCTCACCGGATAAATCAAACTTTGGGTGTCTGTATCACTCTCCAAACTGAGTTTTCTAGTGTGTGGAACGAGCGTGTCCCATGCGCATTTGTTTACAGTGAAAGGGGGCGTGTCCTCACCGCCCCCCTGCTGTACAATGAGCCAATCACGCCACTGCTATTCATGTATTCAGATTGCTGTTTTACATCTGAATAGCTGAGGGGCAGGGCTGCAGCGAGTAGAGAGACAGAAAATCGCATGCTTCCTTTTTATCCTATTTACAAAGCGCCATCAATATATTTTATTTTATTAAACATACATATTTGAAAAGTAGAGGGTTCAAGCTTTCTAATGGTGTTACTTTTATGTTTCTACGACAAAAACTCACAGAGCTTTAGATGACTGTTTTGGAAAACTGAAAAGAATCCATTTATGGATCCTCCGACCTCAGAGGGTTAACAAACCCTGTCAAAAGAAAAAATACTAGCATTTTGTCCTGACCTTGGCAAAACGTGGCTGTGGAGCTACATTAAGGCCTGCATTTTTTAGGGCTGCAATTCTTGCTGCAATGTCTGACACCTGTAGAAAAAAAAACTGAGACAGCAAACTTCGGAGAAATAATACAGAGATACGTGATCGCCATGTCCATGTTTGTGTCATTTATATGGTGATTTTTTCCACCATATAGAGAAATAGAGTGAGAACATCTCAGAAAATGTTACTGAATTATTTTTCCCCCACTGGGGAAGCAATACATAATAGCTTCATATTACAAAGCTGAAAGACACCAGCACTACAATGATACACAGTGTATGAAGGGGCACAGCAAATAAATGGAACACACCTTCAGTTCAGACTGCTGCACGTGGGCTGCAACTGAGGCCACCTGCTCCTCCAGGTGAGCTAGTTCTCCATCTGAGGTGGCTGCACTGATGCTACGTGTGCACTCCTCCAGATTGCCTAGTTCAGCCTCGAGCCCAAACACAGCACTCGCTGCCACATAAACCTTATACACAGACACAAACTGAGTGGTGTGCTCAGTCTTAAAGCAACAGTTTGGCAAAAAAAAATCCCCTTACTGCAAATAAAATGCTCTGTCAAAACATCTAACTCTAAAGTTTGCTTCTATAACTTTCTCCTTGAGCTACAAGGAGCTTAGGTAGCTTATGTTTCCAACAGTGAACTATTTTATTTAGGCATGCAGTCTGTGTGATAGTAACTGATGTAAAATATGCTTTGATTTTGTCTTACATTCTTTTAAGCTCTAGTGCAAAATTAGAGAAGCAAACCTCAGACTCTAAACGTCTTAGTTGACTGATTATATTTTGACAAGGGGAATAAATCTGATATTTTACTACTACTCTGATCGCACTGATATTCTTATAGCAATTGCTTTGTAATGCACATACAGAAAATTTCAAAATCTAAAAACAAACATTTATAAAGCCACTTTCTGTGAATTATCTAGTGGCTGAGAGCGATACAATATAAGTTCGATTCCTACATTCTCTTCTAGCTGGCTGAGCTGCTCATCTAATCTCTGGCTTTGGGCTGGAGGGAGCGTAGACAGATTTCGGGATTCTGACTGCCTGAGTCCGTCACCCATGGCACCCTGAATCAGATCTTCAGTGGCGTTCAGAACCTTCAGGACCTCAGTGGTGATACTGCAGAGCGATGAAGCTGTATACTTCTACACACACACACTCATGCACATACACAGGGTCACACACACACAGAGGCATAAAACAGTAATTTAGGATGGGATGGTCAGGAATTTCTCTTGATGTAAATGCACAACACAAGACAGTACATAGACTTGCTAAACACAAAACGAACACAGAAGTTACAGAAATTCAAGGAATTTGAGAAAACCGAAGATAAACCTCTTTGCTGCTTCCATCCATATGTACAGTGATGCTCAAAAGTTAAACAAAAGAGAAAAATGTATATATGGTCTTTTAATTATTGAGGTAAATTATCCAACATTACATATCAGTAAGTGGCAAAGCATGTGAACATTTGCTTTCAGTATTTAGTGGCTGTTATTGCTGCCCAGAGGGACCCCACCAAACATTTCTGCTAACAGTTAATCAGTCCTGTACATCAGCTTTGAGGAATTTTAAGCCCATTACTCTAAACAGAACAGCTTCAACTCATTTCACATGACCTGCTCACTCAAAGGCTCCTTCCAACATTGCTGTTGCCCAGGACAAAACATCAACTTTATTTTTTAACCATTCTTTGGTACTTTTTTGCTTTGGTATAATTTAGAAATTACTGTTCCATCAATGACAAGCCATACTGTCCCAAAGAGGCCCAAACCAAGATACTACCACTGCCTTAAAATTAGACAATGTGAGAGAGGCCTTTGATTGTTTAGAAGTTATCTTGTGTTCTTTTATGACCTCAGACTATTACTTGATCTTGTAGTGCTATTTGTTGGCTGACCACTCCTGGGGAGGGTAATCATGGTCTTGAATTTCCTCTATTTGTACACAGTCTGTCTGTGGATTGGTTCAGATCAAATGATGAGGATCAGCAACTATACAGCTAATCCCAGAGCTTTACATACTTTGCCACTCGTAGGTGAAAAGGGGCAGAAGACGTCCTTATCCACAGCAACTTACAGGGACAGTCTTACAATCATTATAACTGGGACAGTCCTCCTGGAGGAACTAAGGGTTAAGTGTCTTGCTAAAGGATACAATGGTAGAAAGTGGGGTTCTGAACCTGCATCTTTGTACTCATCATGTTCACAGGCAAGTGGTTTACCCACTAGGCGACTACTACCCAGCTGTGTAATATTGGACCGATTCCTCAATATAAATGACCAAATATAATAAAGACAACGTATACGACTTGATTTGTTGAGTGGTCTCTTTATCTACTTTTAAGACTCCAGCTACTGGAGGTGCACAAGCCAGTGTATTTCTTTGTGCCGGTCCCCAAGTCCACTTAAATGGGGAAGGTTATGTCAGGAAGGGCGTGGTGGTAGCTCAGTGGGTAGGATACTTGCCTCTGGACCAAGCGGTCATGGGTTTGAATCCTACCTTCAAAATACCACCACTGGGTTCCTGAGCAAGACCCTTAACCCCAAGTTGCTTCAGGGAGACTGTCCCCTGTAGTTAGAGAATGGAAGTCGCTTTGGATAAAAGCATCTGCTAAATGCCGTAAATGTAAATGCTGAGTAAAACTTTGCCAAGTCCAAAGTGGACAACCAAAAAATTTCCCATACCAGATCAGTTGAGGCCCAGGTTAACAATGCCACCAGTACTATTAGCTGACAGTATTCTAGTGAAAATTGGGCTACTGTTGGCCAAAGAAGGCGGCATATAGAGAGGGGGAGAGTAGAAGTGAGGGAGGGGACTTTGAATGATGGCAGTATGACAAGTAAAGGGAGAGAGCTAGCTGATATAGTGGAGAGAGGAGTGATAGTGATATATTGTGCAAGCAGGAGACCAGATGGAAGGAAAGTAAGGCCAGGTGTATTGGAGAAAGTTTCAAATTGCTCTATCGTGGTGTGGATGGAAGGAGAAATGGGGTGGGTGTTGTTGTGAAGGAAGAGTATGTTAGGACTGTTCTGGAGGTGAAAGACACCGTGATGAGTGTGAAGTTAGTAATTGAATATGTGACGCTAAATGATGTTAGTGCATATGCCCCGCAAGGTTGGTTGTGCGATAGAGGAGAAAGAAAAACGCGTGTTGGATGAAGTAGTGGAGAGCGTACTCAAGGGTGAGAGAGTTGTGATTGGAGCAGACTTTAATGGACATGTTGATGAAGGAAACAGAGATGATCAGGAGATGATGGGTAAGAAATTGATCAGTTTCAGTGTGTAGAACAAGAGCTTTCTGTAAGTGACCATGTGTCTACCATAAAGGTTTCTTTATTTTTGGATGTACTTTTATTCCCTGAGCAAACGCGTGAGTTTAAAAATAGCTAAAACCTTAATATTGTTTTATTTATTCAGTAACAATTAAGCCCAACTGATGTGTAACAACTACTCCTCCTTTGTTTTCTTGTTTAAAATGATAGCTACATATTTCTGATGTCACATTCTTTACACAAAAAAAACAGCACTGAAGACAGACTGAAGATAAAATGGCAGTCCCTTCTCTGCATTGTCTTTTATAGCTTAACATGCAATTAACACTTCCATTACTTAGTTATATTAGTCTTGTTGCTAACAAGTAATGGAAGCTCTAAATGCATGTTAACCTACACCATATTGCCAAAAGTATTCACTCACCCATAGAAATAATTAAATTCAGGTGTTCCAATCACTTCCATGGCCACAGGTGTATAAATTCAAGCATCTAGGCATGCAGACCACTTCTACAAACATTTGTGAGAAAAGAATGGGTCGCTCTCAGGTGCTCACTGAATTCCAGCGTGGTACCGTGATAGGATGCTACCTATGCAACAAGTCCAGTCGTGAAATTTCTTCGCTACTAAATATCCCGCAGTCAACTGTCAGTGGTATTATAACAAAGTGGAAGCGATTGGCAATGACAGCAACTCAGCCACGAAGTGGTAGGCCACGTAAACTGACGGAGCATGGTCAGCAGATGCTGAGGCGCATAGTGTGCAGGGGTCACCAGGGGTCAATCGCTACAGACCTCCAAACTTCCTGTGGCCTTCAGATTAGCTCAAGAGCAGTGCGTAGTGAGCTTCATGGAATGGGTTTCCATGGCCGAGCAGCTGCATCCAAGCCATACAAGTGCAATGCAAAGCGTCGGATGCAGTGGTGTAAAGCACGCTGCCACTGGATGCTAGAGCAGTGGAGACGTGTTCTCTGGAGTGACAAATCACGCTTCTCCATCTGGCAATCTGATGGATGAATCTGGGTTTGGCGGTTGCCAGGAGAATGGTACTTGTCCGACTGCACTGTGCCGAGTGTAAAGTTGGGTGGAGGGGGGATTATGGTGTGGTGGTGTTTTTCAGGAGCTGGGCTTGGCCCCTTAGTTCCAGTGAAAGGAACTCTGAATGCTTCAGCATACAAAGAGATTTTGGACAATTTCATGCTCCCAACTTTGTTACCCCTTCCTGTTCCAACCAGACTAGGGATGGGAATTGATAAGAAATTATTGATGTCAATGCCATTATCGATTCTTCTTATCGGTCCGATTCCTTATCGATTCCTAAGCAGTGTTACAGGATGAGCCTGTTGCCTTGAGAAACTTTCCCTCTAGGGAGGCTGGAAGATGTAGTCTTTCAGGGAGTTTTACATGGCTGCTCCGTTTGTGAGTGATTCTCGCCACTCTAATGTTCTTTTTGGAGACAGTAAATAAATGCTCCAATTCTGAGGGAGGAAAGAACAGACCCTGCTCCCCATAATGGTCTCATTTTTGGACCCGCTCTGCGGCCGAGAGTAACGTGCCAAAGACGCCTGGCTAGCAGCCGCTAAAGCCGAGTCTGGGAGGGAAACAACAGAATAAAATAAATATTTTTCTTAACTGATCATAATTTTGTGGACAGGTAATAAGACCTGGTTAGCTACATATTTACATTAAAAAAGGTAGTCATAGGACATTTTTAGCTTCAAAAGCAGCTGTTTTATTAGATGTCAGAACTCAATCTTGTCCTTTACATGATAAATATAAACACTTGCACAATAAATTATGCACTTATCTTCCTTTAAACAATAAATATGGTCCAAATATGAAAATATAATTATAAAAATAAATTAGTATTGATAATAAGTGGCATTGTAGTTAGTTACCCTCGTCTATGGAAATCAGTGTGGAAATGAGTGCTGAGAATCGGAACACATGGAATTCTTGAATTTTAATACTGTGTTGAGACCTCAAATGTTTTAACATGTTGGTAGTGTTACCACCCTTGCAAGTTAAAACAGCACTACACTGGTTACAAATGCAACTGTCGTTTGTTTTGGTAAAATGCAACCACGCCGCGGACCACTTTCTCCGCTCCATGATAATTCAAATCATGGAGTGTGACGTCATTGCGCGTGACGCAGGAAAATGTTCCAAAGAATCGTTGGAGGAACCGATAACGCCGGAGGTAACCGATTCTGGGGCTTCCAAAATTAGAACCGGTTCTAAATCGGAACCAGGTTTCGATTCCCACCCCTCAACAAGACATGGATGAGCGAGTTTGGTGTGGAAGAACTTGACTGGCCTGCACAGAGTCCTGATCTCAACCTGATAGAACACCTTTGGGATGAATTAGAGAGGAGACTGCGAGCCAGGCCTTCTCATCCCACATCAGTGTCTGACCTCACAAATGTGCTTCTGGAAGAATGGTTAAAAATTCCAATAAACACACACCTTGTGGAGACCTTGCCCAGAAGAGTTGAAGCTGTTATAGCTGCAAAGGGTGGGCCAACATCATATTAAACCCTAAGGATTAAGAATGGGACGTAACTTAAGTTCATATGCGTATTAAAGGCAGGTGAGCGAATACTTTTGGCAATATAGTGTATAAAGGATGACAAAGAGAAGAAAACCAAAGAAGCAAACTTTAGACACCAAATAGCTTGATTGATCAGCTTAATTGGGGGAAAATAACATTTTATTATTTGGCCAAAATATGGTTAGTTAGTTTGAGCATAGGAGCATGGTGCTAAAAAGTCTTACTTTGTAGATTTCCTCTGGTGTGAGAAACACTTCTTGACCATAGGGAGCACTGTCAAGATCTTCATTGAATAAGTGATCATTACACGTACACTCTTCTGCTTTTACCACACAGTTGTGTTCTTCTGATGTATCAAACAAGTCACATTTTATCTCCTTTTCCATTAATTTCTGCTGTTCATTCCTGGTCTCTTCATCTGGGCCCACCTCAATATGTTGCTCTACATCTTTATTAAGTTTTCCTCCATTTGCTTCTTTCTTTTCTGCAACAATTTCCTCTTCTTCCTCGCTCTTTTCAGTGATATCTAATATGCTAAATCTCATGTTATATGCTTTAGTCTCCTCCTCAGCGTTATCCCAAAACTTGATTGCACTGTCCATCATTCCTTCATATTCCAATTCTCCTTCTTCACTTACAGGTATAGTTAATTTCCGATAGTCACAAATGATTTGTTTTGTCTCAACTATCATTTCTCTTCCTGAATCATCTACACTGTCTTCACCATTCTCAGCTGAACTTTCAGTGTCATTCATTTGCTCTCCATCCAGTTGACTCTTGTCTTGTTGATCATTCTCATTTCCCTCTCTAGCTTCCTCCCTTTGTTGCTCTGTTTTTAAAAGTCTTTGGCTCTCTGACTCTTGGTGTATCGCCTCCTCCTTGGTGTATCTCCTCCTTTGTTCTTTGATGTTCTTTAGCTCAGTATTGTCTTGTGATCTTCTTTCTGATCTGTATTCCTCAGCTTCATCAACTTTTTCCTTGTTGATTCTCTCACTTCCACAACCTGCTGTGTCATTAGTGGTTACAATCTGTCCCTTGGGCTCAGCCTTGTCAAGGTAACCTACCTCACTCTCCTCAAGCTCGGTGACCTCTCCTGCATTTATACTCTCATAATTTAAGCACTTATTCTGTGAAGTTTCTGCGGTAACCTCCATCTCTTCTTTACTTTGTTTGTCTACTGGTTCTTGTAACTCACCATGTACATGATCAATCATGCCTGTAGTGAAAGTTTCTGAATTCTCCAACTCTCTATTTACTTTGTCTTCCCTCCTAACTTCTGTAGCTGGTTCATCGATATTTCCTTCTTCACCTGTTTCTGGGCAGTTTTCTGCTGCCTGTTTTACTATCTCAGTTACATTTGTCTCCACCTCTTGAAATTTCTTGTTTGCTTTTCGTTTTTCTATTTCTCCTGATGCTTCTTTCTCT
Organism: Alestes dentex; assembly: GCA_037576975.1. Taxonomy (NCBI): domain Eukaryota; kingdom Metazoa; phylum Chordata; class Actinopteri; order Characiformes; family Alestidae; genus Alestes; species Alestes dentex. The sequence continues at coordinate 228,807 of JBBIGA010000032.1, read as the reverse complement.
TGGTCTACTTCAATATCCCATAAGCCTTCCCCTCTTACATGGGCTCCCTTGTCTCCAAAAGTCTTGTCCACTCTGTCTGGTTCATCTTCTATGGAGGAGAATTGTGCTTTACTGACTTGACTGAACATCAGGTTTTCTAGAGAGCCAATAACACACAGATTTTTTCCCAGCTCAGGAAAAAGAGCATCAGGAGTTCCCATCTCAGAGCTCTGAATATCTGAGGTCGTAGTATCCATAGTCTGGTCACTCAGGAACTCTGAGGCACCCTGTCTCTGGTTCCGTTGTTTCACCAAAACATCCAGTAGTATTCTGCTATAGTCCTGAAGGAGAGAACAATTAGCATTACTTGAAAGTACCAATAAAATCTAAATAAAAGCAACTCAAGCTCAGTAAGTACTTCTGTTTTTATACTCATCACTTAAGCACTAATTCTGTGGAGTGTCTTTAATTTTTTTTTTTAAATTATCTAATTTTATCTTAAATAAATGAATGAAAATCTCAGAAAATAACAGTTGATCTGGAAGAAACAAATGTATTCAGGGAAGCTTGCCTAATTTGTTGGATCCCTTTATTTTTCCATAATTTTAAATTGTTTTATTTCATTACCCTTTTTATTTAAACCATAATGTTTTCTAATCTTACTATGTCAAGCACTTGTAATGCAAATTGTATATATAAAAATGAAAAGGGCTTTATAAATATTAAAAAGAATAAGGAATTTAACAACTGAATGCCTCCTATGCGAAAGTCTACTTCAAGTTTTCCTCACTGGTTCAGTTGAAGACAAGGCTGTGAATTCTTTCTCCTCTGCATCCTGTCGTTTGCTTCTTCTCCTCCGTCGTGTCTTTTCCACCCTGCTGTCAAAACCATCTTCACTGCTTTCAGTGCCCTCTGTGTTAAACTTAACATCCATGACACTGAGCTGCTGAGGCAACTTTCTCTTCAGGAAAGGAAACGGCGATATATGAAATTTAGGCACTTGAGTGTCCTGGCCAGAATCCGTTTGAGGTTGGTCAGCAGCAGTTTGTCTGGGTGATTTCAGGGTTGGTTGTTGGGTGGTGGTCTGAAGGTCATTCAGCAAGTTTTTGGACATTTTGTGGGAAAACTCTAGTAGGGCCGTGCCCCATATTCCATCAGCGTCTGGCTCAGTGTCAGAACCCATGCCATCATAAGCCGAAACCACAGCAGACTCCTTTTCCAAGGCGCTGAAGACCAGACTCTTGCGTTTTGTTAGTAGGCTGGGTCGAGAGAGCTGGGTGCTCTGAAGGGCAATCCAGTTACCATCTTCACTCTGCAACACTGAGGATGGATACAGACATGTGCACCGCAAACACACAACAGTAAATGCATGCACAGACAAGTGTGCATACATATATTTACAGCACTAGCATCAATTCTGTTCTTGAAGGGCTGGAGTCCAGCACAGTTTGGTGACTTTCCTGCTTTATCACACTCATTGCATGAGCTGTATAAATGATTATTTAAATCAGGTGTGTTTGAGACGGAAAATCTCAAAATTGTGCTTGAATCCACTACGACCAAAATTGGTGAGCACTGATGACGCACAGCAGATACAAAAACATATATTCAGACAAAACAGGCACAAAAACCATTGAACACAGGAAAGACAAGCCATCTAAGCATGTTATGTTACCACTGCAAGACTTTATGTGAAACCTTTCTCTAAATGTTAGGGGTGTTTTTTCTGAATAACATTTTCATGACCCTGAGAATCCTCCTCCCGCAGAGATGGGGGGTTTAATGGAATGTAATCATTTCAAATTGACAAATTTATGTTCTGAAAACATTTTCATAAGTGATTTTTGTTGTGAGAATTTGGAAAATTCTGAGAAGTGTCAACATATTCCGTCTTCTTAAATTAAGCAGTTTGAACTGGGCAAGACAATTCAACATTCTATAACTAATATTTTTACTATTAAATAAAGAAATTAAACAGTTAAAATTCTAGAACCCTGTCAAGCTGAACGAAAATGATAACTTTTGGCCAAAGCATTGAAAATGCGTGGTAGCATGGTCCTGCTGTATAAACTCACAGTGCAGTCTTGTGCTACAGTGCTCGTTACAACATAGACCTATACAAGACTCATCGGTCAGCAATGAATGCTGGCTGGGTGAAAATCTGTGGCAGTACAAGACCATCACCTTAACTTTAAAGTTTATGGCAGAGTACAGCAAAAGGATAATCAACAAATATAAAACACTGGGAGGAAGCAAGGAAACTGTCTTACAGACCTATGTCGTGTACTACAATATAAATATCTCTCTTGAAGACCATTCCTTTCTCTCTCTGTGATTCATCTTTTAATGAGAGGAATCACTGAAATTAAAGCTTTTCAGATTAAAGCTTTTCCAGCCACCGTTTGTGTAGCTTGAAGCATTTACATTCAAGCAAGTTAACTGCAAAAGAGTAGCTGAAAAGTTCACTTCAGTATGTGCAATATCTTATGTGCAATGTCACTACCTATGTTAATATATACTACTGATCTCCAAGTACAACATACTCCTAAATACCATATGTGTCATTAGATTTCACTGTTACTTATCTATAGTATTTATACGCAGCATTTATGTATACAGCATAGTGTATTTTCATATTGAGATTTTTTCTACAGCTTTTTATTTTGATTTATCTAGACTTTATATTGTTCTTTTATCTGTGTCTTTGCAGTCACTACACAAGCAATTTCCTCTGGGATCAATAAAGTTTTCTGATTCTGATTCTAAACTCAAGACAATGGTTTGTAATAATGTCAAACACCAAAATGGCAAACTGAAATTTAGATAATGGTAATCGGTGTATGGATTGATTAGAAAACAAATACTCATTTAACATTGGGGAGACTATTTTTGGCTGTCAAAAGACATCCTCAGCATTGATCGGTCAGCTGTGGAAAGGATTTTTTTTTTTCTGTAGTGCTCAGCATAAAAGTTGACTTTTCTTTCACTTAAAAGCCTGGTCCAAAATGGTCCAGGGGAGTGATCTTCAAACCAGTCCTCAAGGACCCGCAGTCCATATTTTTGTTCCATTGTGAGTTGGTTTGGAGTTATAGCAGACTTTGAAATCATACATATCGTATTGAATACATGACCATCGATACGGCAAAATATGGTATACAATTCTTTCTCTTTGTCTGTCCTTTGCTTGAAAGGTATTTCTTTAAATAGACATATCCTGGGAAACAGAATTGAACACCTGGGTTGCCTACAAAGACACCATGACCATTACCATATTTGGTTACAGGCTAACCTAGTACAGAATAGCCCAGCCAGATGGACTGAACAACTGGTTTCATGGCCATAAGAGCTTACACCCAGGAGTATAAAGGGGAGATCCCAACAGCCTCACGGACTGGATCCACCGACTGGCAGTGGTGGTATGCTGTTTTGCTACCTTAATTTGGAAAAATAAAGAATACCGCCTATATCATTTTCTGTTGTATAGTTGTTTTTATTGGATTTTCCCAGTTTCCGCCGCGAGTAAAAATGTGAACTTTCTGAAGACTCGTTTGAAGACCACCAGTCTAGGATGTCCCATTTCTCATTTTGGCATTTAAATGAATGCTCACAAGTGCTCTCTATGAGCTCTTGATTCATTCTATACTCATGTTCATACTGGAGCTGTCCAGCCGATCCACATTCTTCCAGCTAGGAAGGGTTGGGACAGAGTCTCCATACTTCTCCAGTCCCTGTGTACAGTCTGTACAGGGCATGGGTTTCTCAGGGGCTTTGCTGTGCCAGTGCTGTGTTTCATCAGTGATGAGAGAGAAAGCTGATCGGGACCTCTGAGAAGAGAGGAGTGGATATGCAGTTTAGGGAGGAAGGAAGGTAATCTGTATGCTTAATTTGGCTTTTCAAATAACTGTTTCTCAAACAATTTTCTGCAATGCCCATTGATGATTAAGAGGGCTGAACATTTTTATAAGAAACTATACAAAATTATTTAATCTTGGAACCACACTTTTGCATTCTGTTCATACTTGGTGCTGTTTGCAAATGTTTCACTAAGTGTAACTCAAAGACAGCTTCTTCTGAAACATTAACCAGGTGCATGCGTCCCAAGCTTCATGGATTTGTAACAATAAAATAAAATCGAGCAAGCTGAATTATGAGCCCTTTAGGGGATTTTGTGGATTTGTAGATAAATAAATAAGAAAAGCAAGCTGAAAAGTACCCAAAGAGATGTCTTGAGGCTTGGCTGGGAGGCCAGGGCACTCTGGGGTCGATCAATTGGAGAAGGAGGAAAATTCACATCACTCTTCTGATTAGGATACATGTCCACATTACATGCCGGCTGCATCTTAGACTGATCTGTTTTCCAGCATATAATCTGGAGCGAAAGACATGGGTTAAAATAAGTCATTAATTTCCAAATCAAAATCAGAATCAGAATCACTTTGTCATTGTAGCAGCTGTACAACAAAATTTAAAGGTGCAAATCTCATAGTGCAAGAATGTTCAAGTAAAAAGTACAGATATATAAATATGAAAGATTATTATAATATTTCTAGGACTATCACAAAATATTCTAAAACTATTATAAATATGCTACATAAACTGTTAAAAAGGAGCATGTAAACATATGGATATGTAAAGGTATGTAAACATATGACTGTAATAATAAAGTGCACTACATGGACTTAGCAGCATTTAGCATGGTAATGGCTGAAGGGTAGAAACTGCTTCTGAATCTGTCTTTGTCTTTAGGGACCTAAAACACCTGCCTTTAAACAGTTTGACCCTGTGGAGCTCCTTCCTCTGTGCTATTGTGCAGCTGGAGAACCAAGCACAGAGGCAGGACGCTCTCTACTGTGCAGTGGTAGAAGGACACCAACAGTTTATTAGGGATGTTGTTCTTTCTGAGAACCCTCATGAGGTAGTCTTTTTTGGACTCAGCAGTGTGCGTACCTGAGGTCATGTCCTCCCTAATGTTGACTCCTAAGAAGCAGAAGTCTGAGACCCTCTCCACAAAGTCCCTGTTGATGATGAGTGGCTGGGTGTTTTTTGTCTTTTTTCTGAAGTCCATAACCAGCTCCTTTGCTGTGTTGAAGTGCAAGTTATTATCTTTACACCACACTGTCAGACGCTCCACCTTATGTAGGCAGACTCATCCACCCCTGAGATGAGCCCCACTACTGTGGTATCATTGGTGAACTTAACAATGATTTTCACAGATAGTTTGTCAGAAGACCAGGAAATGTTGGCTAGGTATAATTAAACTTCACCAGTCTGGTACTCCGGTGTGCTCCTCTGGTACCAGTCGGCTTGTCCCCTGAACTGCTCGGGTGATGGCTGTGTGTGCTGCCTCCCACACCTGCTCTGCCTTCCTGAACCACCCGTCCACTCCAGGAAGGTCAGTGGGCTCAGCGTCCCACGGACAGAGTGGCGGTTGATGCCCCAGCACACACTCCAAGGGTGTAAGGCCAGTAGGAGTGGCGCAAAGATCTCTGGGCCTACTCCACCCAGCCGAGAAACTCTGCCCAGTTGGCAGTAAGCCCAGAGGAACCTGCTGAGCTTACTGCTCATTAGATTGCGGGTGGTAACACAAGGTCAGGCTGACTGCGGACCTCAACTTCTTTTAAAGAAGGCTGTCCAAACCCTCGATATGAATTGGGGCCACTGGTTGGACAAGATGTCTTCCAGGATGCTGTAATGCCAGAACACGGACTGGAAGAGCGCCTCCACTACACCCCAGGCAGTGAGAAGCAAAATGAAGGGGGCACCCTTAGAGAACCGGTCAACAAACACCAAGATGGTAGTGTAACCCCTGGAGCTCGGGAGATTCGTGACAAAGTCCACAGCTATGTTGGACCGTGGTCTGAAGCAGATCTTTTTTGGTTTGCCTCTAAATAGGTCTATAAGCGGTGCTGCCACAGAGCTGAACTCCCATATAAACTGGTGACGCTGAGGAACAATTGTAAAGCTTTTACAGACTGGGGCTCTGGCCACTCAGACACTGCAGACTCAGTGTCTGTGCCACAGAAAGAGGGGGGCATGGCAGGGAATCCCCAGCTCAGAGCTCTGGTGAGCTGGACTGCTGGGGGCGTGGCAGAGGGGGCACGGATGTGACGGTCTGTTTATTACTATGGGAAAAGTTCCTTCCGTTGCATGTAATTTTCCCAAAATTCTCATCCCAAAACTGGAATTCCACAAAAATTCTAATTGTGGTAAAATTGAGGATCATGAGTTACAACTGTACTGTACAGTGGATCTGTGAATTTTCAGTGTTGCTCACTGTGCTACCCACTTTCTGTACAATCGTGGTGGTTAGCTCTTCTATCAGGTCTCCTCTGTTGTCCTGCAGGTAACAAGCTTCCTTGAGCTTCTCCTTCAGAAAGAAAAAACATTTATATATGTGGTCTGTCTGAGAAGCTGTTGCTCTGTACTCTTTCTGAATCCATGCTTACATAATACAAAGGCTTTAATACAATCAAAGCAGCTCAGACAATCAGTATCTCTTTAAAGCTTAGTTCTTTTACTACATCCCTTAATACAAGGATGAATTTCTGAAAAATGCAAGAAACTCAGCATTTTCAGATTAGTAAATATTTGCAGATAATGGATATGTAAGAAATATCCACTTTCAACTTTTGGAAATTCTGCTTCTTCATTAGAACATGCTCATCATTAAAGACAGAATAAGTACTTTGTTCCCTGTTTGACTCTCAGCCTTGGCAATAGCTTCATCCACAGCTTCTTCTGCCACACGTAGTGCCACGCTGATGTTCTCTGCCATGCTATGCTCTGCAACAAAACAGAACAAATACAGATGCACCATAACCTGTTGTTCCCATAATTCAATGCAGCTATGCAAGTTTCTATACTATAGTTTGACTAAATTATATCTACATGCTACTGTGTATGCAAATTTAATCCAGATTTTACTTCACTGTGGGATTTTAAGACATTTATTGTGTCACTTACCTTTGCTATGTTTGTAGAAGGTAGAGTCACTTTCATACACATTGTCATCATTTCCCAAACTTCCTTCTATTCAAAACAAACAAAACCAGAAAAAAATCTTCTAAGTGCTACATAAATGCCCTAGGTCTCCTAAGGTGTCTTACTCCAACTATGGGAGTCTTTCCTTGCCTCAGTCACCTCTGACTTGCTTATACATGAACTTTAAAGCTGCTTTGTCCCATCGGCTGTAAAAAGATATAAAAATAAATTTGACTTCACTTGACAAGGGACACATATTTATGATCAAGTTAATGGTTTTGTCGAACTGCTAAGACTCTTAGCATAATCTCAGTACAGTCTTCTGCAATCTTATAAAATCTTATCTTGTGTAAGGTAAAATGTGTACCCCACACACACACACACGCACACACACACACACACACACACACACACACACACACACACACACACACACACACACACAC
>JBBIGA010000032.1:208322-221301 GCA_037576975.1 Alestes dentex | reverse complement strand
ATTGCAGATGTTAAAGTGCAGGTGCAACAAAGAAAGATATGAATAGGGACATGAGTATCACAGTCACAGAATAAGAATAAGAACAGTCACAGCTTCCATATAATGCAAATGTTAAAGTGCAGGTGCAAAAGAGTTCAACAAAGTGCAACATTGTTAAACATCTCTGTCATTTCAACTGGTTCCATAATATGCAATTGGATTAATCATCCCAGGACAGTGGTTGGATGGCCTGAAAACAGCAGGAAGAATAGTTGTACATGTCACATAATCAAGCAAAAACACAACCGATTCACCCGTGTAGTGTGAAGGATAAACCCAATCGTGGAGTAACATGAGAGAGTAGGTGGTCCATGTACTTTGATCTGAGAGAGCTCTCACACAGAGTTCAGATTCCAACCGGAATCAACACTGTCACTCACACACAGACAGAGTACTCACCAACTTACCCTCTCAAAAGCTGGTTGAAGGGTGAAGACTCAGTGATTGAGCAACGGCCACCTCCATACCTTGGCTTCTATACCATGTGATGCGTTCATTTCCGGTCCCTCTTGCCTGTCACGTAACCTGTGTGTGTGACAGTACAGACCTTCACCACAATTATAATCATTCCTACACCCCATACAAAAGTCCTTTGCTGGAAATAAGCACATCTAAATGCATGCACACAAGCATTTAGACAAATTAGAAAACTTTTATAGTAATGTATTTTGTATCAAAATAATTAATTGGCAAAAATTTAGCTTATCTTTTTAAAAAAATAAGAATTACTCATATTATCTGAGGAACACTAAACATGCAGTGAAGTATGAAGGTAGAAGCAGCATGGCATTGGGCTACTTCTCAGCAAATAGAGCTAGTGCTATACAAGTCAAGGAAACATGTGTAGAGTGAAAAGTGACTGGAGGTATATTAGGAAAATTTAACCTCAGCAGCCCATAATGACCCCCAAACATCTAAAGTAACTTGCATGACCCAGCCACTATTCTGACTTACCACTGAAAATGTACGGATGATTTCAAAATGTTCATAGAAATTCTTAGATAATTTTTTTAATTTTTATTTTTTATTAATTCAAATTATGATGAAACTGGACAACCTGGGTTCAAAGACTGGTCATTTGGAAGCAGTAAATCCATGGGTTTGAGATTCACTGGTCTTCTCTGAGATTTTCATTCAATGGAAATGAATGAGGGCTGATAGAGTGCTTTTGTCTCATTCTCAGCAGTCCATTCGTTCTGACTGATGGAATAAAGCTCTGATTTGAGCTAATAAAAATCTTCCATGCAAGCTATTTACATGTGCATGGCAAGAAGGAGTAGCTCATTCATCTGGCACATGTCGAGCTGTCAGTTACTACACTTTGATCAAACTAGCCTTGTCTACAGGTACAGCCATCAGTTTCCACTGGAGTCATAACCACATCTCTCTTACTTTCCCTTTCTCAGCCTGGTTGCATGTGCTCCTAGTGCACACAAAAACATATGCAGTTGCATCATGTTTGAATATAATCTTGACAAAAACAGAAATGGAGAACACCGAAATGGAGAACATCGGGAAAGAATCCGGCTGGATTTTGTGCTGTTGATGCTGCACTGTATGATGATACTTTTGCATTCCATGTGAGATATTTTTTCTTTCGTGGTGTCAGAGATGATGAAAATCTGGACAGGGAAGGCACAAAAAATAAATGGAAATGAAAAAAAGAGGTGTGCGCCAGAAAAATTGAAAGAAAGGGTGCGTGTGGAAAAAAATCATGTAGTAGAATAACAGAGTGGCCCTGATGACAGCTGTAGATTCTGATAGACAGGGCACAGAGTGACGAATGGGGAGAACACCTCATAAAGGAACTGGGAGCACACAGGGCCTGTCAATGCAGACACATCAGCCTGGGGAAATCAAGCATATATGAGGGCATTAGAAGTGCAGGAGTAATGCGGTAGCTCGCTGAATTTAAATGTCTCTATAAATACAAGCAGAGTGGCAGGAATGCACAGCAGCACAGTCTGTATCTGGAGTCAAACAATACACAGCCTAATAAAGACCACACAATAATATAAAAAAATTGTTTTCTCACAATTATTATTTTTTTGGTCCCCAGCCTCACTGCTAATGTGCTCCGTTTGCAGTATTAATGCAAACATAATTAGATGGTGGACAGATGAATGGAAGCATGTCCGTATTTCCTACCAAATAGTTAAGGGCAGAAGGATAAAAAAATTATGCTGCCATGGCAACACTCTTCTGCTGTATAATGGAAAGAAGGAAGACTGTGGAAAAGGAGCCAGCAGTGCATAACTGCTTCTCTCCTCTGCCTATCGTTTCTTTTCACTCTCTGAGGTACCTAATAACAGAGGGAGAAAAAAGGGCATATGGATTTCATTAAGATTCATGTAGCCAAATATGTCAATACTTACAGTGTGTGTTAGGTGTGTGAGAATCAGTCAAGAGCATGTGAAGCATCTTAGGAAATCAGACACTTCTTTCATTTATTTGGCTGCAGGTGAGTTCTGCATATCCTAAACTCTTATTAATTACTGGCATCATACGAAGGTGTAGGCTTGATCGAATTGTAAGATAACTACATCTGCCCTCCTTTTTAGATTTGGTACTGCAATATGAGGTATAATTATATAATTTTCCAAGAGTGATTTTGCCCTAATCAGAGCTTTATTTCAATATCCTGATCAAAATTTATATCTTCACTTCATATATGTCCTATGTTGCCATGATGAATTTGGTATTTTCTGCTGGTCGATGAATTGGGTGAAACACACAGGAGGTTAAAAACCCTTAACTTGATTGTGCGACACACCTGTATGCTTTCTAAATATACCTGACACCCTAAGACCAATACCTTAACAAAGGCTACTGATACAATTTTGTGCACACAAGCTGAAGTACACAACCTTGCCCAAGCATGAGGTAAGAAAAAGCATAATTATGAAGCACCCATATAAATGAACCACCACTTTCTGATTAATTTTAACTGTCATCATAATGGAATAAATTAAATTCTGTGAATGCATGATTGGCAAATCTCCTCTAAACAGACTAAGGGAGGAAATTAATTGCTACAATCAGTCATATGTGGCCACATATTTCATGCCGTTTTTGTCAATTGTCCAAACCCTCATCGCTTCCCTTGTTTCTATTAATTAACAAGATGTCCCACTTTTCACTGTGGAGCTTAATCAATCTTATAATTAGCATCAGCCACTCATAGACCTTCTTGACTGATAGACACAGTCCTCAGAGAATACTGAGGACTACTGAGTGGGTGCTTACAAGTTGCTCAATCACCATAAGGACTGTCTTTCACAAGGACATTTCCATGATTTCTGTTCAAGATCGTGAGCTTTTGAGAGCTGGGGAGTGTCATTTTTGGAGTGATAGGGTGTAATAAAGTGTGGCAAGGCAACAAAACATTTGGTCCCTGTAAAATGTAGATTTTGGCTGTTAATTGAGCCCCAAAAGGCCATACATTCTAATAAAAACAACAGCGTTGTCTCCAAGAGTCACAGAATGATTCCATGATGATGATGTGAAGTATAGTACTTTGAATTTAGTTGTTTGCTAGTCTTTCAATTTATTTGTGCTGGTAATAATTGTGTTGACATGATAAATTTAATTTAAGCATAACCCATGTCCCACTGATGCACAGGTCAGGGTTTTTTATTAATCAACCTGAACCCAACCTGAACAGTTTCTGGAAGTATTTAGAACTTAGTTGGATTGTTACTTTGTCACCTGCCCCATCTAAACCTATGAGATTTTCTAAAAACCGAACCTACCTGATGGAGCCATGGGTTACCCATGGGTTCTGATGGACCAAAGTGCACCAGTAGGCATATATATAATAAGCTGTCAGCACAGAGGCAAAAAAGTTGTATGGTTTGACTAGTAGCTGGGCTGCGAGAGAAGAATGCAGGACCGTTCTCTACAGAAAGTGTGTTCCAACATAAAATCCTAGCTCAGTATACTTCTTTCCATGGATTTCAACCCAGTGGGATGAGCAGGGGAGGCCTATCTGTCTGCAGTGTGGGGACGCTGGACACATGGCCTGGGCTTGCCCCAGAGGGGGAGTGCTCCCGCTAACACCAGAGGGGTCCAACCAGAGGTACGTGCGGAGCCAGCTGCAGCCACCCTGAGGGAGGCGCTTGTGGAGGAAAGCCCTGTCCTTGAGATGTTGGCCGCAGGGAGGCCGGTTATGTGCATTCTGTACACTGGCTCGCAGATAACATTATTTAGCAGAAGTTTATACATGCGCTGTATTGGAGGTGCACAGGTCCAGGATGCCGGTGAGATTCCCTGACTAACTCTAAAGGCAGTGAATGGTCTGTCCCTCCCATACGTGGGCTATGTGGTGCTGGATTTCACGGTCGCCAGGGTGGAAATCTCCCAGAAAGGGGTGGTGATCGTGGAAGACCGGCACCTGCCTGCCCCGTATGGGTTGTTGGGCATGAATGTGATCACTGTTGGGAAGTGCTAAATGCTCGGGGGGGCTCACGGGTGTCTTTGTTCTGTGTTTCTCTCCCTAGGACTGCTCGGCAGGTGTGGGACCGGGCCTTTGCTGTGTGCCGGCGCCTCGAGGCCAGGGTGGAACCTGAAGCCAACGCCCAAGCTGCTCGCCTGAGAACCGAACGACCTAAGGTGCTGCACCTGTCCACCAAGGAGGTCGTGTGGGCAGAGGTGCCCCGGGGCCAGTTGAAGGATGGGGAACAAGTGCTGGTGGAGGACTACCGAGGGGGCCAGCAAGACTGGTGTGTGGGCCATGCAGTGGCCTGCGTGCGTGGAGGAAGAGTGCCCCTGCGAGTGTGTAACCTCCACTCCTATCCTGTGGAACTTCCCCCTCGTCGACCATTGGCCTGGGTGGCTAGGCTGAGCCCCTGTAGCATACAGCCGCACCGAGAGATGGTGCTCCATCTGCAAAGGGGAGGTGTGGTGGAGGTGGAAGTGTGGCCTGTGATGGGGGCCCTTCCGGAGCAACTGAAGGCCCTGGTGGATCAGGGAGAAGGGCTGACGCAGGAGGAAGGCTGACAGCTGCAGGAGCTGTTAGGGTGGTGGTGTGGAGTGTTTGCACGGCATGAAGAGGATTATGGGCGGTCTGATGCCATAGATCACCACATCCCCACAGGGACGGCGGCCCCTATTAGGGAACGATTTCGGCCTGTGCCCCCTAGTCTCTACCCGGGGCTCAGGGAACTCCTGCAGTCCATGCTGGAGGGGGGAGTGGTGAAGGAGAGCTCCAGTCCCTGGGCCGCCCCGGTGGTTCTGGTCAGGAAGAAGGATGGGTCGTGGAAGTTTTGTGTGGACTACCAGAAACTCAATGCAGTGACCCACAAAGACACATACCCACTCCCTAGGATCGAGGAATCCCTGACAGGGTTGAAGTGGGCGGCCTGGTATTCCACCTTGGACTTGGCAAGTGGATACTGGCAGGTGGAGGTCCATCCCCAGGATAAAGAGAAGACTGCCTTTGCCACACTCATGGGCCTATACCAGTTTGAACGTATGCCCTTCAGCTTATGTAATGCACCAGCCACCTTCCAGAGACTGATGCAGAGGTGTTTGGGGGAGCAGGTGCATGATTATTTGTTGATTTACCTAGACGATGTGATAGTGTATTCTTCTGATTTCAGGTCCCATCTCCTGCATTTGGAGAATGTGTTCCGCTGTCTGGAGGCCCATGGGCTGAAGCTCCAGCCAGAGAAGTGCAGTCTGTTCCAGCAGGCCATCCGCTACCTGGGCCATGTTGTGAGTTGGGACGGGGTGACCATGGACCCCAAAAAGCATATGCCACCCGGAGCTTACATGCGGCTGAGAAGAACGACTAAAATTACAGTGATTTCAAGTTGGAACTGTTGGCATTAAAATGGGCGGTGGTGGGAGCATCAGAACGCTGACGCCCTGTCCTGCCAACCAGGAAGATCGCAGGTGGCCCGAGTGGGGTCCAGTGATGAGTGGGCCAAGCAGCAGGCACAAGATCCCGACATGGCCCAGGTCTGGGAGTGGGTGCAGATCGGGAGGCCACCCGCCCCGGAGGAGAGGAAGGCCCTGTCAGGGGCAGGTCGGTGCTTGGTGGATGGATGGAGCGACCTCCGAGTGGTGCAGGGGGTATTGCAGCACCGCTCGAGGAGGAGTGGAAAGGAGTGGTGGGGAGTGGTGGTCCCCGAGAGTAAAAGACACCAAGTGTGGAAAGAGTATCATGAGGCCCTGGGTCATGCCCGAGGACGACGGATCGCCTCTGCCCTGATGGAGAGAGTCTATTGACCTGGCCTGCATAGGGATGTGGAGCAGTGGCAGACAGAGTGTGAGCAGTGCCTGGTAGGGAGCTGGGGCCGAGGTGAGTCCCTACCCCTGGGGGTGATTGCTGCTAGCTACCCGTGGGAGGTGCTGGCTGTGAACTATTTGTCCCTGGACCGGCCCAATGACCCTTATCCATATTTGTTAATGGCTGTAGACATGTTTTCTAGTTTTGCTTTTGCAGTGCCAACACGGGACCAGACGGCAACTACGGCCGCTCGAGTCATCTCGGACGAGGTGATTCGGCGGTACGGATGCCCCGAGTGGCTGCTGGCAGACCAGCGGCCGGCATTTGAGTCACAGGTGCTGCAGGAGCTGTGCACTCTGTATGGATGTGTCAAGGTGTGGACGACTCCATATCGACCGCAGGGAAATGGGGCTTGTGAAAGGTGGAACCAAATGGTGCTGAGGCTGCTGAACACCCTGCCACTGGATGAGCAGAGACAGTGGAGAAAGCACCTACCTGAGTTGGTGCAGACCTACAATTGCACCCCGCACAGTAGCACCAGCCTTTCCCTGTTTTGGGTCCTGTTTGGGTGTCAGCCCCGGCTCCCCATCGACCAGCAGTGGGGGGTGAGCGATCTGACCCCACGGGAGCTGGGAGGGGAGTGGGTACAGGAGCACCGGAAGTGGCTGTGGAGAGCTCAAGGGGCCGTGGATCAAGGGCCAGCGGCGTTGACAAGGGGACGCCCGCTCTCAGGAGCTGCCGGGCCATAAGTGGGTGTTGGCCCCAGGGGAGCAGATCCTGGTGCGGAACTTCCGCCGGTGGGTGGGGGGTAAGGTGGCCCCGTTTTGGCAGCCCAGCCTGTGGGTGGTGGTGATGCAGCGGGACCCGTCCCCTGTGTTCCAGATTCGGCCAGAAGGCAAGGAAGGCCCTCTAAAGAACATGCATCCCCAGCATTTGAAGCCATGCCCATTGGGACAGACAGTGGTGACCCCGGAGATGACGGATGAACGCCGGGGGGCTAGCGTCAGCCCTCAGCCTGGTCCATCTGTCCCCTTTGGTTGGCCAGGTAGGGGGACGGGGGAACCCTTGTGGAAGAGGTTCCACCGGCGGGACCGTCCTCACAAGGGGAAGGTGAGGAGGGAGGAAGCGAGGTGAAAGAGGTTCCACCAGTCCAGCTGGTGCACCGATCCTCGCGGGCCAACTTTGGGGTAAAGCCAGCCCGGTATAGGGAGTAGTGCTCGGGACGAGTGCCTATTTAGTGTGGGGGGGGGGTGTCGTGTCCCAGCATGACTAAGAACACGTGTGGTTGTGATATACATGGTGTATGTTTGTCTTTTGGGTGTTTGGGTATTCTTTGTGTGTTTTTTCTTTGTCTTTTCTTTTTATTTTGGTTCAGGCTGTGCCCCGGACAGCTTCAGTGGCCACGTGACCTGCCTCGGAGCGATCGGTTGGCCAGCTCTGGGGTGATGAGCTGGAAGGGCGGGACTTGGGGCCTTTAAAAGCACATGGCTGCTGATGGGTGATACGCTCCTTTGGGGAAGAAACCACACCGTCTCTTCATTCCCACGGACCGAAGGACTGGGCACAAGCTGCGTGAGGGGCTCGGAGTAAAGGTAGTTAAGATCCCATTTGAGCAGGGGTGAGCGCTCGCCCCTGAGTCTGGGGTGCTACCAGACCGTGACAAGCAGTAGCAGGGGTGGCTAATGTTAGCCGCTAGCTCTTTGTTGCTGCCCGTCCTGTTTGGCTGTGTGTAGGGGTTGGAGGACGCGAGTGGCGTGGGGACCAGCACACTGGCAGAGAGAGGAGCGGAGCATCAGCAGAGAAGAACCGAAGCCCAGACTTTCCGGTGCTCTGAACCCACCAAAAATGGAAGTGACACTGGCTAGCTGGGTGTGTGTGTTAGCCTTTAAGGTCGGGTTGGGGGTGGAAAGTCTGAGGTGTGTCGCTTTTATCAGCAGGTTCACGAACAGCGCGGCGATGGAGAGACGCGGGAGCTGGAGGCTAGTGAGAGGAGGCTCCTAGCTGTGATTGGGAGGAGCGGCGCCGGATGACAGGGAACCTGGCTGGGTGAAGCGTGGAAGAGCGGCTGGTTGGGGGACGAATGAGCAAGCGAGCGAAACAAGTATCGAAGGACAGCACAGGAAAGCGGCACTGCCTGATTTTTGTTCTTGTTTGTTTTGTTTTTGGAGTGCTGGGCCTCACGTTGGAGTGTGGAGGCCCAGAGGTTTAGTTTAATTTATTTCTTTGTTTATTTGATGTTGTGTAGGTGTATGTGTGTAGCGTGCCCCTATTTGATTTCCCTAGTCCCTTCCTTTAGTGTGTGGTCTGTGTGTCTGTCTGTGTGTGTGTGTGTGTGTGTGTGTGGGTATCAGGGGTGTTGTACTTATTTGCTGCTTTGCTATGCCGTGCTGTGTCCTACGGGAGTGTATGAGGTGAATCTCACAGGTGAACCAGGGAGGGGGGTTAACCTAGTGGGCCCTGAGACATACTGTGTACACAACTTATCATGGGTAACGAAATAAACCTGTATCAAAGATATTTTCCTGTGTCTGTGGTCATCCATTTGCCTGTGTATCCCAGAGATCCTAAAGGGTGTAAATTAAACTTTAAACCAGACCAAAAACAAAACAAAAGCTTTATAGACGGTTGGGTTCTTGAACCCCTAGGCCACCACATATACATGTTCATGGTTCTTCACACTATCTCACTTTTAAAATGGCTGTTCAGGCAACTAAACGGTTCTGTAACAGTATTCCTCAGAGAGCTCTCTGTGTAGCTTTAACATGTTCCATGGGAAATATGAGGACGTAAAAAAAATCTGCTGCTCTTTGATAGGCCTTTTCTCATGTTGAGATTTTTAATTGTACATTCTTGTTTTGCAAAATCAGCCACATGTCTGGATTCTACATTTTGCTTCTGTAATTTAGCTACAAGTTGAGCCACAAGGCTAATATTGCTGTATAACACTAGAAGTTGATAGTCACAAAAGCTGCTTCTCTTAACAAACTGAACTTACATCCATGACATGATTAAGGTGCAGGCTTATTTATGTTATTAGGGCACCGTGTGACTTATTTGCCACAGGCAGACATTTTTACAGCTCTGTAGGTCATACTGTCTCCTACACCACATCAGTGAGTCTGTAGGTTGAGAAGAGTTTTGGTAAAGCATTTTTATGTGAAAGATTTGGGTGAATATTTAAGTAAATTGAATTAAATTTAATTTAAATGTTAGTTTAAACTCAGTTCAAATGCTAAATTAAAGAAGAGAAATTTGTACTACAGACATCTCTTGGCTGACTGACTACATGTGGGGTTTGTCAAACTTTGCAGGCAAGGTGGTAGGCCAACTTGCATCCTCTTTAAGTCATTGTTATTATTACCACTGATTAAGCCATTGTAACAGTGCTCATCCCTGTGTGAAAACAGCCTGATGGATACATGTGTCAGCAACAAACAGGAGCAAAACTTTCCTCCTTCTCCACTTAGTAATGTGTCAAGATTAATGTCTCAAATCCCATGGGTCTGGAGATGACTCCAGCATTGTTCCTGCCAGTGCCCCATGCAATATTCCCAATTTTAAAATGTATTAGAGGATTTGTATTCTTAATGACACCTGGTCCTTGCCACTGGATCAATGTAAATAATCCCATCACTGAGCCCAAACTCATCAAGCACAGACTAATCCCTTGTTTAAGGCAGTTACACTGACTCCACCCATTAATTCCCCCTTCATAAGGACAGAGCTTTGCATACATTATGTTGCTGTGATCTGGTGAGCCATTCCAGCGAGTCTGGAGGAAATTAATGTAAGCAAACAGAGAAGTATGTCACCTTCTTCAACCGAATAAAGACTTTCCGAAGCTCTGCTATCACAGAGCCTTCTGAAACATATGTTTAAAAGTTAGAACTATGCTTTTGTGATGTGTCAGGATGGGGTTCAGGCAATAGGATTTGCACAGTGTGTAGAACATTGAGAATGCGGAGGAGTTGGAGTCTGGCAAGGAGTCAGGGTGAAGGAGAAAAAGCTCTGAGGATTTAGCATGTGTTTTCAGGCCGCGAGCGTAATATGCACATCTGATTAGGCATCAGCAGCCTGTCCAGCAGTATCACTTATCTGGAGGCTAACCACAATGTTATTCTCAAGTGTTCAAGGACAGGGCGATTTAACTGTAGATTTTCGAGGAATATTTTTAATTGCTTTTAAGGATTACACAACAGAATACCATTTAATAATGTTTCTGCTCAGCATTGGTTTTTGCATTTCAGCCTAGTTTCTGTTAATAGTTTGTCATGTCACAGGCAAATGCTATTATTTGTAAGAGAAGGAAAAACAACATAAGCCCTGTGTGTTGTCTGTTTCTCAACTGATATTTGCGCTAATGAGAAATTAAACAATCTGAAAATGACTTTACCAGCAGGTAAACTGAGTCTGTGTCATTATGGTGACATTGATGGAGATAGCATCTCCTGATGTTTATCAGCAAATGTGGCTGCTTCAGAGAAAGCTGAGGAAGTTGGGAATTTATCGTCAGGTCAGAGTATTGTGATGTTAATACTGGGCAATGGAGTAGGAGGAGTTAGTTAGGGATTTACACTGCTGCAGCTTTGGCTTTAATTTGAAATCTTTCATCATCCTTATTCTTAGACATTTCAAAATCTTAACATAATACTTCCTCAAAATATGCTTGTCTATCTTTGACAGTATATGTGTCATTTACAATAATCTAAAGTTATCCTTTATATGCAGACACAGATTGAATGGGAAAATGTCCATAAAACTACAGGCATAACTAGGTGTAATGTTTCCTATGATTTATAACTAGAGAAAATATCTGTGCTAATACAGTGACATATCTGTATTAGGTGCAATAAGGAAGGTGTAAAAGGGGGAAAATGAAAATATCACACTTATATAAACACTTCACACGCTTGTCCTTCAAATACATCAAAACTAATTAAGATCTCACAGCACATCAAGGTCTCTCACTTCTGAGATATGCCTAAATAGACATTACTAATTACAGTCTGATGAATGTGCTGCCAAGAATTTAGCATTCATTCCCTGCATTCAGATGAAAATTGCTGAATTCCTTTTTTTCCTTGGTGAAAAAGAACCGAAGAGCATGAAAAGTGGAAATAGGCTCAGTGATTTCAGTTAGCCAGTGCAAAAGCCTGGTCACCACAGATTAAAAGCCTTAGATGGTCTCCATCCTTACACTTTAATTAAGGGTCAGTCTAACCCAAAACAACTGTGAGAGACATGCCATTCTGTGCAGTGTGTCATATTTTTTCTCTTATTCAACAAGGGAGTTTCAATACACCCCCCTCACCTGTCTCATGCAGCTGCCACATAAGACTGGATTACACAAAGAGAATATGCTACCACTGCACACGGAAGAGTGGGGGAAAAATAGTGAAAAAGGAGTGTGTGAAAAAGGAGTCTTGTGGTGGTAGTTTGAGCTTAATTGCCTGAGAAATGTGCAATAATCAAAATAAAAATCTTTGCTACAGCATTCCAAAATGTATAGGACATGTAACCAGCAGTGTTGACAGTCCCCCTTGGTGCCATCATAACAGCTCTGATCCCGTTAAAGCATGGCCTCCTCAAGCCCTCTGAAGGTGTGCAGTAGTATCTGACACTAAGATGTATCCAGGAGATCCTATATGTCCTGTAAGTTGTTAGTTGGGGCTGCCATGGATGTTTGTCCAGCACATCCACACTTGCTTGATCAGATTGAGATCTGGAGAATTTAGAGACCAGGTCAAAACTTAGGGGTAGATTTAGGTAGGCATAAGGTGTTTGTAAGTGTGTGATCCTAATAATAATTTCAGTTTAATTTTGTCTGTGTGTATGTGTGCCATCTGTGTTAATCTGTGAGGCCTGAGCTTTGAGAAAAATTAAAAGATTAAAATTTTTTCTTCAAATGCCAGTTTGTTAGTTGGAGGCCTGAGCTTTGAGAAAAATTAAAAGATAATTTTTTTTTCTTCAAATGCCAGTTTGTGGCTGAAATTTTAGTTGGTCTACCTGACCATGATTTGGTTTCAACAGAAGCCCTAGTTTTCCATTTTTTAATTAGAGTTGATTGGCATTCTCAATTCCTTTAATATTTTCTCATATCCCTTTCCTGTTTTATAGACTTCAACTACCTTTTCCCGCGGATCTTTGACAATTCTTTTGCTTTCCAAATGACTTAGAATCCAAAAAACGTCAGTGCAGCACTGGATGAAAGACGCAAGGGTCTGTCAGGAGTCCAGAAACTCACTGACCTTTTGTACACACCCACTTATTACAAGCAAACAGATCACAGGTGAAGACGGTTACCTTTAATAGCCATTCAAACCCCTTTGTGTCAAGTTGTCATCAGGCCAAATCACCAGGGTATATATATATATATATATATATATATATATACACACACACACAATACATAGTCTGCTGTGCTATAAGAGTGATTCTCACATTTTAAATATAAAACACATAATGTAGGTCAGCAGATCTCTTTGTATTTCTACACTTAAAATTTAAACATTTATTGTCAGACTGTGTACATGATAGTACTGATTAATGTAGAAAGGAGTTCATAAGTCATCTGGACTTGGGTAGAGAGTCTGGGTCTCTCATCCAAGAGACTTTATCAATTCTGAAGTTGACTGGTGAGAACTGAGCTTATATCCCCTAGAGGGAGGTGCTTACCTGAAACCTACTGCTATTGGTCTGTAGAGGATG
>JBBIGA010000032.1:178000-192806 GCA_037576975.1 Alestes dentex | reverse complement strand
ACACTAGCAGTTGGGATTTGAACCCCAATCGTCTGATTGTAGGGCCAACGCCCTAACCACTAGGCCACCAGCTGCCCAGTTAATGCAGCAACATGCCAGATGAGCTCAGATATTCCTTTCAAATGAAGCAACTGGGAAGTCTACCATGTCTTGGCAGAAAAAATACACCGTAAAATCAGTCATTCCTTCTGTACTGCAGACGGTGTTGGCTCAAGGCTTTGAGCAGAAAAAAAATGTCTTAAAAAAGTTCAAAACTGGCATATGATTGAGAGGCTCACCCTCACACAAAGCTCTTACTGCAGCCCTGTACGCACCTTTGAGCTGCGTTATCTAGAAATTCACATGAAGTACACGGCCAGTTAGAATGAGAGGCAGATAGATATCAAGGCTGTAGTAAGAGTGTGAAACAAATAACCACAAGAGGACAAGAGAAATCTCTCAAAATCTCTGCTGTTGCAGATCCACTGCTCTGAGTGGCTTTTGTGATTTTATCTCATATCCTACATTATTTTTCTCATTTTCTGAAATTTAATTTTTTTTTTTTACTTCAAATCAAATAACTTCAAAGCGTTTTTGTGTCATCCTGTATTTGTGTGTTTCTGACAGGGTCATCTCAGCTCTTCATCGGCCTGATGCAGTACCTATTTCACCATGTCCCGCAACACAGTGCCAAATTCACTCTGCCTTTGATGGTCAGTCCTCTTCCATTAAAATGAATGGAGCCCAGCTATATTACAACCCCCATTCATATGCTTCTCTCACTACTGCAAGATCAAAACCCACCCGGCATGGTACAGGAGAACAAATGGTACATTATAAACAGGCAAGCCACTGTTTGCTGATATGGAGAAACTTTGTTGTGTGTGACTAAGAGACACTTTAATGAGCACATTTGAAACTCAGCTAACCACAAACTGCAGTGATGAGTCTTAATTCCTCTTTTGTGCTAAAATGAAATAATGTAAAATACATGTAGATATTGTGTAAACTAAAAATCACAGTGGGCATGACTTACACTCAGCAGAGAGAACAAAACAGTTCTATCTGCTGATACTTTGATGTTTAAGAGAAGTTGAATTAATATCATGTGAGCTTTGGCTTTATCAGTACAGAAAAAAGGAGATAAGCACAGCTTGTCTAGCAGGAATTCCATTTGGTGCATAAAATCTCACTTTCAGAGATCAGTCATGCCATATTTTAAACATGAATTATAAAAAGGCTTGAGGAAAAAAATCTCCCCAACAGTTTAATCTTACCTCCCCATTAAGAATTTATTAAAGGGATAAAACCAGCAGCAAAAACTCACCTTTGGCATCCTCCCAGTGTTTTATGCATGAGCCACAAGCTTAGAAATGCCCATAAAAGCTGATGATATCCACTGGGGAGTTTTTTTCCTACAGGCTGACAGCTTCCTCAAAAGCATCACAAGTTGGGAACAAACATGACGAAAATGCTCAAGCACACTGACATCTGTGTTTGCTCATGGTGTAAGCCTGCACAAGATGTTACAAAGCTGCACAAGATGTTCCAAACAGACCCAAGAAGAGTGCCTGAACAGTTTTCTAGCATGAGCAAAAAAATGGTTTTGGTACTGCATCATAGGAAATACGAACATTGATTGAGGTTGGATGACCTTTTTTCATCTGTTCTGGTTTCACAACTTTTTTTCATCTAAGTGAAGATTCAATGTTTCATTAAGGGTACATGTGCTGTTAAGCAGCCATGGTAAAACTCTTAACACTGAAACACGCTTTACTGTAAGTGGGCAGGAGAACGAAGAAAGGGACGCTAGGTGTCACCCTTGTGACTTTAAAGGCGAGTTGCCCTTAAATTGATCTCTGCTGGACGCCATGTTACACGTATTGCTTCTCTCCTCTCCTCTTAGAAGTAGGGTGGGTGGGTGGTTGCGATGAACACTTTGATGGAATTAGGTCATTCAACACGAACGGCCGCTTTAACGATCTTATAAACATTAGATGATTCTCATTTAAGCCTGGAATGCGTACCCTGCTGCTGGCGAGACATCTTTGCTTCAGGCACCCCATGATCAGCGCACAAAATATCGAGTGGCTCCTAGATTAGTACACACAGTGGTCAGGAGCGAAGCGAGAAAGTAAATATGTGCAAAACATTTGTGCACTTATCTTTTTTTGTTCATATGCATAATTACTTATGCAAAAAGTAATTATGGAA
Source organism: Alestes dentex (assembly GCA_037576975.1). Lineage (NCBI taxonomy): Eukaryota > Metazoa > Chordata > Actinopteri > Characiformes > Alestidae > Alestes > Alestes dentex. Next base: position 190,613 of record JBBIGA010000032.1, on the reverse strand, counting down.
AGAAAATACTTACATCACAGCATCACTGAGTTTAAAAGTAAGTAGTCGATGGGAGAGGACGAAAATAAAACCTGAACGAGGCAGCTGGAGTCACTAGACCGTGCGCTCAACGTGGAGAGACCGAAACAAATATCTTTAAATGTCTCAAGAGAAACCAGTGGGCCAAAATGGACTCACGCAGAGTAGACAAGGTGTCTGTGAAATATGATGGTAAAAAACAGAGGCTGTGTGGGTGGGTTAGATTATGGGTTCCATTGCCGTGGTAAACACAAATATTTTTCCCTTCGGCGTTTTTGTTTCTATCCAAACTACCAACATAAGCGTGGGAATCATTTCGCGTGTGTACTTTGTTTCACCCTTCTATCTGAGTGGGCTCCGCTCCACAGCAACATGTAGCCCAACCTGTCTGCATTAGATCTCAGATAAGAAACAAATCATCACACTCGCGAGCACACCTGTGTGCTTGAGAGTGTGAGCAATTAGTCATTAGGAGTGGACAGCCAGTGTGGTTTAACAGCGCAGAGAAAAGCTGTCCCTCGGTCAGAAACCTTTCACGCCTTTTAAACCAGTTTACTCTCCAGAAAAAGCTTGTCATACACACGTCGCAACAGCCAAATCCAAAGACGTTTTTCTATTTATGCCTCAAAAAAAGCTGAAAGCGAAACGTCTCTTCTGCCACCTTATTGGAATAAAATTAAAAAACAAGGTGGATATCAGCAGTCCCGAGGGAAAAGAAACGCACCACCTGCCCCCTCCACGCTCCACAGACACTGGCCGAGTTTCGAAGATGGGCTCTGGCCCCGCCCACCAGCAGCCAGGGCACCCGACGTGACCTCTGATTGGCTGAGAGGGACTGCGGGTCCTGAGACTGAGCGCGAGACGCGCAGCTTCGCCTCGGCCAGTCCTCGCTGGAGCCGCGTGAAAACATTGACGAGAAGCTAAAAACTACTGAAAACGGGATATTTGCGCTGAAACTACTCACGTTTTTTGCTTTCTGTCTCTCTGACTGAGTCATCATCAGACTTGAACTGAGCTTTAAACGCCTTATCACTCGATAATGGATTTGATTCCGCTCTGGCTCCATTTTTCCTGAGACAAACCTTGCAGAATTTTTGACAGTGTCTTGCTCGCCTGGGGATTACTGGAGCATCGTGAAGTGGATCGTGTTTAGACTGCTTCGTGCAAAAGCAGTATCAGTGTCGCCGCCCTCGTCGTGCCACTTTGTGAGACTGGTCGATTTATTTAACCTTTGCACAGTGGTGTGGGTTTTTTTGCTGCTGCTGTCTACCTGGATTCTTTTATCGCTCAAATGGATTAGGCTTTTGACGGACTGGGGAAGATGAAAGGCGCCTGCGTTTGAGCGTGCCGTATGGACTAGACACAGGCTGCGCGTCTGCAAAACGACCGTTCGTGGAAAACGAGAGCGTATGTGAACATGGCGGTCACGCACCGGACTGGAAAATTTTAGTCGTTTTCTCTATCTTATGGACCCTTTATGAAACAAAATGGTAGGTTCTCAGTATGGGGCTGTGATCCACTCCTGTCTTTTCCGGTTCTCCTCGTGGCTGTGATTTCTCTCATTCGTAATGCGTTTGTTTAGATTGTGTGAACAGTCTTCTTTTGTTTTTGACGACAACGGCGACAACGGACACAGCCTGTCTGAAAAGCTCCCGATTAATTGAATGGAATTTTATCCCCCGCCGCTTTCAGCCATCTCCGCGTGCTTCCGTTTTTTTTAAGGATATTTAATGGGGCGCCGCTGGGACGCGATGTGCGCGGTCTGCTGGGACGCGTGTCAGCAGTAACGGATAGCAGGGACGAGCTTCAACAGGTTTTTTAATTAATATTTTTATTATTTCCTCCCCTTTCCATTAGCGACATGGATTTTGCTCACGTCCTGCTGTGCCTCCTGTTGTACTGTACGGGCGCCTACGCCGTCTTCAACCTCAAGTACTCGGTGGAGGAAGAGCTGCGTGCGGGCACCAAAATCGCCAATGTGACTGCGGACGCCAAGGTTGCGGGCTTTGCGCTTGGAAACCGCCAACCCTACCTGCGTGTCATCTCGAACTCAGAGCCACGTTGGGTGAACCTGAGCCCCGCAGGGCTGCTCATCACGAAGCAGAAGATTGACCGTGACGCCGTGTGCCGCCAGACGCCTAAATGCGTTGTCTCGCTAGAGGTCATGTCCAACTCGATGGAGATTTGTGTAATCAAGATTGAGATTGTCGACGTGAATGATAACGCGCCACGGTTCCCTGCCCCACGCATTGACCTGGAGATCTCAGAGAACGCGGCGCCTGGCACACGTTACCCCTTGGAGAGCGCGAGCGATCCAGACGCAGGCAGCAATGGCGTCCAGACATACACCATCACGCCCAATGACATCTTTGGCCTGGAGATCAAGACCAGGGGTGATGGGTCGAAGATCGCTGAGCTTGTGGTGGAAAAGATGCTGGACCGAGAGAGTCAGTCGCACTACACATTTGAGATCACAGCAGAGGATGGCGGTGACCCACCCAAGACGGGCACAGTGCAGCTCAATGTCAAGGTGTTGGACTCCAATGATAACAATCCTGTGTTTGATGAGCCTGTGTACACAGTGAACGTGATGGAGAATGCCCCCTTAAACACACTGGTCATTGACTTGAACGCCACAGACCCGGATGAGGGCACTAACGGTGAGGTTGTGTACTCGTTCATCAACTTTGTGTCCAACCTGACCAAACAGATGTTCAAGATCGATCACAAAACAGGAGTCATCACCGTGAATGGTGTGCTGGATCATGAGGAGCTGCGTGTGCATGAGATCGATGTGCAGGCCAAAGACTTGGGGCCCAACTCCATCCCAGCACACTGCAAGGTGATTGTGAATGTGGTGGATGTCAACGACAACGCACCTGAGATTAAGCTATTGTCGGAGAACAGCGAGATGGTTGAGGTGAGTGAGAATGCACCTCTTGGCTATGTCATTGCGCTGGTGCGTGTTTCTGACAGTGACTCGGGTGCCAACGGGAAAGTACAGTGCAGGCTGCAGGGCAATGTCCCCTTCCGCCTCAATGAGTTTGAGAGCTTCTCCACACTGCTTGTAGATGGCCGTCTGGACCGGGAGCAAAGAGACACATACAACCTGACTATCGTGGCTGAGGACAGTGGTTACCCTCCCTTACGGAGCTCTAAGTCCTTTGCGGTAAAAGTGACAGATGAGAATGACAACCCACCATACTTCACTAAGCCACACTACCAGGCCATGGTCTTGGAGAACAATGTACCAGGTGCCTTCCTGCTTGCTGTGTCAGCACGTGACCCAGACCTGGGCATGAATGGCACTGTGTCATATGAGATTGTCAAGTCTGAAGTGCGTGGTATGTCCGTGGAGTCGTATGTGACTGTGAATGCCAATGGAGAGATCTATGGTGTACGTGCCTTCAACCATGAGGACACCCGCACATTTGAGTTCAAGGTGTCAGCCCGTGATGGTGGTGACCCATCACTCAGCAGCAATGCCACGGTGCGCATTGTCGTGCTTGACGTTAATGACAATACACCAGTGATGACGACACCACCTCTTGTAAATGGCACAGCCGAGGTGTCTATCCCCAAGAATGCGGGGGTTGGCTATTTGGTCACACAGATCAAGGCTGACGACTATGATGAGGGCGAAAATGGCCGCCTCACGTACTCCATTTCTGAGGGTGATATGGCTTACTTCGAGATTGACCAGATCAGTGGTGAGGTGCGCACCACCAAAACGTTTGGTGAGAACACTAAGCCCTCCTACCAGATAACAGTGGTAGCACATGACCACGGTCAGACATCATTATCTGCTTCAGCCTACATTGTCATCTACCTCTCTCCTGACCTCAATGCCCAGGAGCAAATGGGAGCTGTCAACCTGTCCCTCATCTTCATCATCGCCCTGGGCTCCATTGCTGCCATCCTCTTTGTCACTATGATCTTTGTGGCAGTCAAGTGCAAACGGGATAACAAGGAAATCCGAACATACAACTGCAGGTACCTGAGCAAATTTTTAATAAGGCTACAATGATTTCATTACTGTCTATGCATATTGTTGTTTGTTGCTCATCATATTAGCTACAAATGACACTTGTGGAAATGGAGAAATGGGTGGCAGATGCAGTGCATGTTTGATGCTCTAACTGAGATTGACTTTGAAGGTGGGTTTGCCGCTGTAAGCGTGTGCATGTGACTAGGCCATACTGGGCTGCAGCCAAGGATGACTGTAGTTGAAAAATATATCAGTGGAAAAAAGAGCAGGAGGCATGTGACTGTGAAACACTACTAGATTTTTAGGACTGAATGGCATCACTGGAAACAGGCCGATGTTATTCAGTAAAGGGCAGAGATAAAAGTAATTATTAGATACAGGCCCACTTATCACTTTATCATGTTCACAATGCAAAGCACAATGTTAGGGCCAAATGATTGTCAGGGGCATTGTGTTAAAACGATCTACAATCTTTCAAAAATGTCATCTACATTTTGGAAGATGTTACTGCATTTTATAAGACTGTACTTCTCATACACAAGGGATTAGCAGTGACATTTGTCCTATTTATGACTGATGCCTATTTATAGAGAGAAGAAATAATGATTTCTTCATGATTTTTACTGACCAATAGTTTGACCAAATGATGAGAGCCTAAATCAACTGATCATTGTATATTAAGGTTAGCATCTCGGAAGGCATGACTGCAGTTATGCATCTGAAAGATATGGTATTCTAATAATCATTGTCTTTTGTGCAGACCAAAATATGATTTTTGCTAATCACAGGAAAACCCTGAAAAATGTATTAATCTTATACCTGTAAGTTGTTGTCCCATCACTGTACTACCACTCAACATTTACATATAAATTGCTTTTCAAATTTAAACTGAAGTCATTACCGTGTTTCTACGGTGAGCATAACTTTTGTTGACATTCCTGTCATAGGATGCAACATACCATGTTACCTGCAATATGAACAGAGATGTTTTAGATGAGAGAATATCTTCATGCATGAGGGATCATGGCTTCAGGTTAGATTTCTTGTATATTTTCAAGAAAGCCTACATTTAGCAAGACAATAAACTGGCTGGAGGGGACTTATGTGTAGACTGCTGTGGTTCACATTTATTTTTTGTTTCCAGGTATAAACCTGATGAAGCCTTTCAGCTCTTCTAGTAAGAGGATAGGGAGAGCATGATATGCTTTTCTCGTGCTATACACGACTACTGCTTTTTTAGACTCATCCAAGATTTTTCGGGTTGTTTTTTGCAATAAGAGACGCCAAATACTACAGTTGCCTTTGTTTAATAAAATGTAACAAAATGCAGATATGTCACAGCATAGTAATTATACTATATTGAGGAAAAACATGGACTGGAATAGTGAAATAAAAATTGTGAAATTTGCATATGTAGCATTTAGGAAGCAACTACTTCACTGTTCTGCTTTTTCCCCTTTTTTCTGCTTTGAATCAGAAGAAGACGACTGCTTTTAGATCCAATAGATATTGTCCTTCAACATGATCATTTTTCTTTACTGGAAAAAGCAAGGAACAAAGCTAGCATGCAAAAGAAAAAGTAGAATGGGGTAAGCAGACACAGAGCCCACGTTAAAAACAAATGTATACCTTTCAGAGAGCTATATAAAGAAGTAACTGCAATAGTCTTTTAAGGTAATAATGAGGCTCTTGGGAAAACAGAGGGGTTAGCTGAGTGAAGACAAGGTTGTAGCCGCAACCATACTGATCTCTCACTTATGAAGTCACAGGTTTGTGTCTGGGGTGAAAATGGTGCAAGTAAAAAAAATCAAATTAATGTCCAGCTGCCAGAGGGCTTGTTTGTATCGAAGGCAAAGAAAAGAAGTGAGTGTGGGACATGCCTTGGATAATATTGCCTTCCCTGCTGGCGTTGTGCAGTGTCATTTGTTGCTGCTTGTGCTTTTGTGGTCTGGCATGTTTGCATTGTGCTGCTTATTTGTGACAAGTCGAGTTGCTGAGCATGGAAATGCAAACAAATCAGGAATCGGCTCCACTGGAGGCCAGAGGTCACTTGGCTGTGACTCCCCTCTAGTGGGTCCCATGCCTGGCACCTCAGTCAGAGCTCCAGCCTGCTTGGACCTTGACTGGGTTTGCAGTCGGGAAGGCAGAGCACTGCTTTATTGAGTCTGTTCAGTTTCTTTTACCTGCGCAGGGTGGCAGAGTACTCCTATGGTAACCAGAAGAAGTCCAGCAAGAAGAAGAAGCTAAGCAAGAATGACATCCGGCTGGTGCCACGTGACGTGGAGGAGACCGACAAGATGAACGTGGTGAGTTGCTCGTCTCTCACCTCCTCGCTCAACTACTTCGACTACCACCAGCAGACTCTGCCGCTGGGCTGCAGGCGCTCTGAGAGTACCTTCCTCAACGTGGAGAACCAGAACTCCAGGAATGCCGGACCCAACCATGGCTACCACCACACCTTCACAGGGCAGGGCCCACAACAGCCCGATCTCATCATCAACGGCATGCCACTGCCAGAGGTGAGACCCGCTCTAATCAGTCTTAAAGCCTGCGTGACTGCCAGCATATATGGGGAGGGACTGGGAGGCACTGGAGGACCATGCAAGGATTGGGTTCCTTTGTTCAGCTCGGGGGTAAGCTATAGGTTTGGTGTGCAGGACTGAATCAGACATATTTAGTTGCTGTATATATATACAGTACTGTTGTTGTGCCAAAATCTGGCAAGGAAGTTGCAGTATTTCCATTGTATTATTTGGCCTCCTCTGTCTGTGCTGTTGCCTCTTTTTTGTGCTGAGCTATTGCGCAAGAGCCAGAGTCTGAACGTCTGCCAAATGCATTGACCCAGCTAATCTGTGGCACTGGGTGTCATTTCAGGTGTGAGCATTAAGAACAATAGTTGTTTAAACAGCTGATGTGCAAGTCAGGTCCCTACACTGCTGCTGGTGGGCCAGCAGCACAGAGTAATATTACCATTCTGATGGTTCACAGGCTCACATTAAGTTGCATGTTTGGTTGTCCAACAAAATTTAAAAGGTAGCTTCAGTGTAGGTAGCAACATCCTGCTGGTCTTTAGCTTGTAGATTTATCAGATTTGTGGATCCATGAACTGGTTTCATGGTCCCCTGAGTGCAAAGAGGAGTACATGTAGTGGGAGTGCATAAGAGATTTGAGGTAGAATGCAAAATTGACAAAAGAGGTAATTGAGAAAAATTATTACCTTTCAGCCGGTACATGTTTTAAGAGGTAGACTGCTGGCAAAGTGAGAAACTTTAGATTAGCGCTGATTGACTTTTTCAGTACTGCTCTTCTTTCCTAAAGATGACAGCTATCAATGGGGCATACCGAAAGTCAGAAGAATTTATTGTCTTATGCAGAAAAGGATGCCTAAGACCATATGTGGAAGGGCACATTATTGATGGAGCCCTGCTAACGGCACCCTTGGGTGAACTGGAAGCGCACACTAAACAGAGAAATTATAGAGTGAACTGGAAGGGCACACTGAACAGAGAAATTATAGAGTGTTGTGAAAGCAAATATAGTAGCCAGACATAGTGGCTTAAGCCTCTAATAAAAGCCCCTAGGCAGCAGGATTAGGGGACCTCTATTTATTATGGCATACAAATAAAAACAACACTAGAGGAGAGAAATAAGTCTGCAGATTGAATGTGATCTCTGATTCAAAGCTCTGTCTTCTGATAGATATGGATTAAAAGGGAGACAGCGGTAGAAAAAGAGAGGAGGTGGGCCTTTTCCAGTGTTCTCATGGCCAGTGGCCGTTCTTTTTGTGCTGAATTTCTCCTCCATTGTGACATTTATAAAAGACAGTGGCTCAAATATATACAGTGGCTCAAATACAATAAAAATGTTGAGAGCATAATTATATGCTCGTTTATGTGGAGCATAAACAAATGGTGCATCTGTGAAATGACCGATAATAGCTCCGTCATGCCTTGCAAGCCTGGGCTTGAAAGCCCTTGACTCCACAAGGCAGGGTTCCCCAAAGGTCTGCCTATGGCTCACTGACTAGTGGACTAGCGCACAGTTCTGATCAGTGCATCTCTGTCTCTCTCGCTGTCCCCAAAAATACCCAACCCTTTTATAATCGTTTATAATTCAGATGTCTTTTGGAGAGTTGTAGCTTTTTTTTGTCAAGATTTGTGAGCTAGTAGCAGAATTATGTTAATCTTTCAACATGTGAGAAAATTGCAAAAAAAACGCAGCCCCGATCAAACAACGACAGACTGATCCCCACATTGCCTGTATGTGCATGGATAAGGTAACATTCGTGTCATATGCTTAACCAGTCAAAAAGTTGCCAATGGACAAAGAACAAGTGGGCGTGTACCGTGAAAATTATGGTCCAAGATAACAATGACCTGCGTCTCGAGAGCTAATGGCCTGCTCTCTGTTTCTAATACTGTTGCTCTCTAGAGATGGTTTATACTGGCTGTCTCAGAGGACCCAGACCTATTGTTTTTGAGAAAGCATGGTGCTTAAATCTGCCTGCGGTTTATCTGTAGAGCAGCATGCAGGCCGAAAGAAAAAAAAAAAATAGCACATATAAGAAAACTCCTGCCAGTTACTCTGGAGCTGTTTGTAAAATATTCTTTAAGGAAAGGGCCCATGGCTGTTTGCTTCCGAATTGGTAGTGGGAGCTGTGCTTCACACCACCTGTGTTACAGTTCATAAGATAAAATTCTGCTGGATATTGATTTGCATTGAATCAGGTTGACCGGAGGAGGATGGGTTCCCCTTCCCCAGCTGAGGGAGTTTTTCTTCGCCTCTGTCACCTCTGGTTTACTCACTAGGGGCTTGGAACTGGACTCTGTAAAGCTGCTTTGTGACAACTTGCTTGTAAAAAGTACAAAAACAAATTGCGAATTAACTTTATGCAAAGAGATGTGGCAGATCATTTCCATTGGATAGCATTAGAGTGCTAAATGGAGTGGAAAAAATGGGGACCTCCCATTTTCTTCTTCTTTTACATTTTTTAAACAAACCCCACATTGCATTTTTGTTAGAGGAAATCTGTCTGTGACTTTGCCAGGTTTTGCGCTGTGCTAATTGAAATACTCATATGCCAGGTGCTAACACTCTACTTACCTGAGAAATTACTCTAATTACTCTAATCCCACAACTAGCATATGGGACTCAGATACAGTTTAAGATGTGGGCCTAGCTGCTCAGTAAGCACCTATACAGTGGTCCACGGAACATCTTAATATTCACGGCACTGTCGTGCATAAACTATGACATAATGTAGAATCATGAGAGTGTTCTATGCATTGGTATGAGAACAATAAAAGAAACATAATCAATAGAGTTTAAGAATGTGTGTTTCATGTAGCGCTAGAGTTCCTAGGGTTTTTTGTTACCTTTGTTCACACTTCTAATGTACTGTAAAAGGTTCTCTTTAGTGTAATCTACACAGATGAAAAGCCCCCATAAATATTATATTAGCTTTATTAATGCAATCTTAAATTTGTCAGTACCTTCAGCTCTGGCTTTGTGTACAGGTTTATGTTCCTTTTCTGTAGCCGTCTTTTCCACATAAAGCCAGAACATTTCATCCACTGCGCATCTACAGTACCTTCAGCTCTGGCTTTGTGTACAGGTTTATGTTCCTTTTCTGTAGCCTTCTTTTCCACATAAAGCCAGAACATTTCATCCACTGCGCATCTACAGCTTTACAATAACTGGACATCAGGCCCAATTCGACCAGCCACACTCTCATGTCATTTTCAGTATTCAAAGCAAATGTCATGCTGTACTGGTGTCCTTCACATCTGTTCCTGCTGCCAAACCCCTTCACCTCCTTCTGGCTGCTCTCTCTCTCTCAATCTCTGTCTTATTATCTTAATTGCCAGATGTCTGGGCATTTTTACAATATACAACACAGCCTTGTTTGAAAGAGAAATAAAAAAGGACATCAAACTTTACAGAATAAAGCCTTCTGTTTTGTCAAACCTTTAGATTATTTTAATGTCACTAATGAGTCAATTGTATTCATGGGCTGATTGCCATTGGCATCTTCTATCCACCATCATGCTTGTTTTCTTTTTCCATGTATGAATTTTAGGGGTTTTTTTTTTTTGGAGATGGATGTTTTGACTCAATTGAGGCTGCAGGATTTTGTATTTCTCCAACTTTCATCATGCTAAGCCAATTAATCACCCTAAATCCCGAACAAGATAAGGTAAAGGTCACGGCATGCAGCCTGCCTGAAGGGCCTTCTGGAGATGGCCTGCTCTGATGAAGGGCAGCAGTTTATACGGTTGCACTAAGAGGTGCCTTCAGTTTCTGCTAAAGGGGGAAACTAATCAAAAGAAGAAGAGAAAAAATAACATTGAAAATGGAAACTGCTTTTTTTTATCAGCCTTAGTTCACATGTAGTTTAATATCACCTTTGCCTAGTGCACTGAGAAAGGAAGTCCTAGAGTGTAAAAGGGAAAAAAGAGAAGAACAAGAGAGAGAGAGAATTGTCTTATCTCAAGCACCTTGTGATGCAGGCTGATTGGATTCTGGCAGATGAAGAGGGGAATTATATAAGAAGGTTATATTTGTGAACGACTGATTTTCTGGCAGTCTGCCTTTAAGAGTTCCCTGCTAACAGACCAATTCCATCACTTGCACCGCTACTTTCTTTGCAATAGTAGCATAATGTCAAGAGATCTCGCTCTCGCTCCTTATCATTCTAACGTAGAGGTTGCAGACTTGCAGATATCTTGATTTAGTAGGTAATGAGAAAAGCCATAAAAATCTCTAATTCACCGAGTTGAAATCAAAGTTATTCTCTGTGAAGAGGCGGGGGAAACTGAATGCTATGCAGACTTAGATGAGCCACATAGTATGTTGGTAACCATGGTCCCCATCATAGAGCTACGTCTTTGCACAACCAAGAACGTAAAAATGTCATAATAACCAAAGGCAGCCGATGGCACTTCCTGGGGCCAGCAGCCTCTGGTTGGGATGAGTGCAAGCTGCAACTGCAGTGTAAGAACATGGAAAACTGACATAAGGCCACACAAGTGCATCGGCTCAGACTCTAAACACGCATGATGGCTGCTCTGTCTGAGCGGCAGGCCAGCACATTGTGGACAATGAGAGAAAGAGAGGGTGGAGAGCAAGAAAAATAATTGAGATTCATGATATTCCGTGCTATTTTTAGCTATGGAACCATCTTTTTTCAATAACCTTGACTATTTGGGGATGAAAATGAAGTGAGCCCTAGATTTTTCCATAACGCAAAACCATGACTGCCCTGCTTATTGAGGTCTGTATGCCTGCTACACAGATTTTTCAGTTCAGTGTAGAAATCTCCATGAAATTGTGTACTGCACCTGCAAATTAAGGCCTATTTGCTTGAGCTCAACGTAAAATAAAAATAAATAAATAAGGAAAAGAATGAATCTGCTGAGAAAAGATACATTTGTTTCATATTACCTCATTTTTAAAGCTGTACTTTAAAGCGTATGTGTCATATGCATACGTACTGTAGTGTCTAAAAAAATGAACGTGAGCGGACTTTCACAGCATTTTAGACTAGCTGGCTAATGTTCTTAATTACAGTTTCTGTCTGTCCTAAATCATGAAATAATTTTCTAAACCTAGATGTTTGTATATTAAAGTTTATCTCAGCACAGTTTATCTCAGCAGTGCTCCTTTAATACAGAAGTTTTTTCATACATGAGTCAGAGGTTATTGTACATACAATTTTCAAAGATTAAAAACATGCTGTGGATGTGCAAGCTTTGTGGTGGGTTTTTATGGTCATGCTATGTGATTGCACTACATCGATGTGCATACGTGATTTCTCTTTAGTCCTTTAATGTGAAGAGGTCTGTGAGTGACAGATGTACTGTAGTAGAATATGTTTTAGAGGATAGCTTGGCTTATCACTCAGAGCTGTATTGGATGTTACTATAAAGTTTAAGTTTTGGGAAATGTGTCAGAAAATTCTCTGTGCATAAGTGCTGTTTAAAACTGAAATGCATCCTATCTGAAAATCTCAATCTCATCTTAATCTTAGTCTGTTGTAACGGAGAGCATTGTATATTTAAATTTTCAAAACCTCTTCCCATTCTTCATGAAAATCCAGTTGTCTCACTTTTTAGCTTCCTTTAAAGTTCCCTTCATCAAAAACAGCAAAAAGCACATTAGGAATAGAGTGCAACAGAATATTTATCACACTTTCCTAAAGCAACACTTAATGCGTGATATTGCTGAGATTTTCAGTGGGAAGATGGAACTTGTGAAAGTGGTCCTGATGGAAATCTTGCCAGCCAGGGAGAGATACAATTGAGGCCCAAAAGAGAGAAAAATAACTTCATTAAATTATTCTTTCAGTCTTGCTTGCTCCCTTTTTCTCTCTCTCTCTCAGCCTCATCTCTCATTAACACAGATTTAGCTGCCAGCACTGAAAATGCCTGTGGTTAACTTAATAGGATGGGAAAGGTCAGCCTACATTTTACATTAACACGATCCATACCAGTTGTTGTTTTCACGGAGAGTTTGGAAAGGCATATTTTTCATCGCCATACCACTTAACACAGAGAAATATACCCAGCCGATTTTCAGGCTAATAAATAGATAAAAACATACATACAT
>JBBIGA010000032.1:115903-130937 GCA_037576975.1 Alestes dentex | reverse complement strand
CGATGCTTTAGCCCCCAGTGTAGAAATAGACGGGTCTGTTGACCAGCGCTGTTATAGCCGCAGGACCAGATGGCCGCGGTTTTTACGCCGGACTTCACCCCACCCCTCCCCCGTTGCAATGTTATGTCTTGATGATCATGTGTTTATGTGCTTTGTGCTGAGGTGTTTTTTTCTCTTCTTACACTGCCCTACAAAGGACAGTCTGAGAGGAGCTGTTTTTTTCTCTCCTCTACCCCTCCCCTCATGTTTATGTATTTCTCTTATTTTCCCTGCTACCTCTTGAGTGACCTGTCTATTCCCCAATATGTGATGTTTGTATTTGTATGGTCGGGGAGGTCCAATTTCACTGCATGTAACAGTGTAGTGACAAATAAAGGCTCATCATCATCATCATCACCAACATTTATACTAAATAAAAATGACATGGTGTGAGGAGGATAATGCTGACTAAAAGTAAACCAAATATAGGAGAAACACAAACAGTCTGAGCTGGATGGAGTACGGTCCACTGGGCTGAGCTATGGTAAGCGTAGCTTTCTAACACATTAGACAAGCATGTGTGAAATCCTCAGCAGAGGTGACACGAAGAATCTGGGCGAATAAACTGCTTACAGGGCATGCGGCATGGATTAACCCCAAACCAGCAGTGCAGACAGAGAGAGTGCTGGTGGAATGGGGGATTTTGAGGTGAAGGGGAGAAAGACTGTTCTTCACTCTTGGACCCTGGGAAGTAAAGAAGCTGGCAGTGGATAACGAAAAATATATGAGCAAAAGTGTATATTACAGACCAACCTATTCAGTCTGCTGCTGGACAGACTATGTTGATTAATGTTCCACTCTGAGTGTAAACAAATACGATGCCTCCTTCAATACTGCCCATTTTATTATGCATCAACACTGCACTCTGAGATCCTTTAATGAGACCTTATACTGAGGACAGCTTGTCTAGGCACAAGGGGAGAGCAAGGCATGAACTTACACAGAGTAAAATGTAAGAGGCACATATTTGACATTTATATTTGATGTATTTAGATTGTAAAGGTAATCCAAAAAACCATACAAAATGTATTGTGTAGTAAAGGAATTTTACTGTAACACATTCTCACATCAAGGGGTCGACTGGCTCCATGGAGTCGGCCCCAGATGTGGATACACCCCCTTCCTCCCAACCACGGTTGTCCGCCTGTATTTCTTGCCCGAGATGCACATACCACCCGCCCCACAGAAGCATGTCAGTTGAATGTCATGGGAATAGGGCATAGACATCTTTTGAGCTAACTAGCCAGGAATGATGTTGTGACACAGAATAGTGGGGAAAGGGCTAAATTATGAAGTGAGGAAGTTAATTATGAATGGAGAGAGGCAAAGCCTCAGACACATACCTGAGATACAGACTGAGTGTTGTGGGCAGAGATGCACAGCTCTTCTGCAAGCCACAAGTCACAGAGCACCCTTAATTAGGTGGCTTAATCTGATTGTAGTCTTTTTGGTAGAAAAAAGAATTCTTACTGCCGGTGCTGCAAACACTCAAGTGCAGCCAAGCTTCATAATTACTAAGAAGGAAATAATGACTAATAAAGAAAAAAAAAACCATAATCTCAACTTTCTAGGCAAATGTGTAATTTATAAGCAAGGTAGACAATACATGGATTAATCAGAAAAAAAAGGAGCCTTGTTGAAGCTTTCTGCCAAAGGGCACCTGTGAGCTTTTTAACAAAAAAATATATTTTTTATTTATTTGACTTTGATAAATGGACTCACTACATTTCTAACATAAAGGCTGTGAGCAGTTTGCAGCTGCACATCCAAAGGACTGTAATAGTCTCAGAAAGAGAAGAAAAAAGGAAAAAGCTCCAAACAACAAAGAGAGCCAGTTCCTAGTTTTAAAAGAGAAGGGGGAGGTGGTATGTGAGTAGTGCTGGAACTAAAGAGGGGTGTGCCTGCAGAGCTTGGGAAACAATCCTGCCCCTGAGAAGGTTGAGTGGTTCTGGACACTGGAGAACAAGGCCCAGGTCCTGGAGGGGAGCTACGTTGAATGATGTCGAAGACTGACAACAGCGCGTACAGTGAAGCTATGAGCTGTAATTGAGAGGTCATGTGCGGGACTTTTATAGTGTCAGAATAAGGAGATATTTCCTTGCCATATCTGAGTATAGTGGTGCATAAAAGGTGAGAAGGTATCAAATCAACAACACAAAATATGACGGCTATCATTCATAGATCACACTGTAGATTTTTCTATTATTTCATTTTTTTCCTACATTTCCTACAAACATTTTTACATTTGCTCAGACAAAGCATGCATTGAGAACACAAAGGTGATGGCATCTTCCATCCACCCACTTACAACACCAGAGGCAGCTCTATGGAGCTGGGCTGACTGGTGGGCCCTTTGGCAGAATGGGTCATGGGACATCCACTAGGCCCCATTCACAGTCCTTAAAACATTCAAAGCTTTCCTTTTAGAGAGGCCAACTTTTGTTCCCTCACAAAAGGCCAACCAGAGGTACTCCTATACAGCGTGGCCCGTTCAAAATCAGATTATTTCCACCGAAATCACCCTTTTTTCCACCTGCCATTTAACTATGTAGACTTTATTGTCTCCCCCTGAATAACCCATTTCAGTCTGATGGGCAGTGGCTGTGTAGTGCTGCTTTTATTGCTACATTTATTTCTAAGCAAAGAAAGAGGCATATTTCCCCCCTTTCTACATATATTTTTTTTCTTTGAAAAAATCTAGGACACATGCCCCCAAGGAACACAAAGTGCTTTAATTTATTCCCACCTTTTCTCTCTGTCTGCCAGAGAGAGGTTTCTATTTATGCCCAAAAGTGATTTGTTCAGGCTGGACCATCAAAGCAATTATTGCAGTAGCCTGCTTTCCTATTATGAAGGGAGATGCCGGATGGCTGAAGGTGGCAGACACTTGGCACCAATTTATTAGAGCTGAAAGCTTTCCCCTCATTGAGAGCAGCAAAATACATCAAGAATATAGTGATACATAAACAAAATGTGCAATGAAAAAACCTTGAGATAATTTTCCGTTACAATAAGCGTTAATAGTCAATAGTGGTTGACCAGCAGGTCTGTGCCAAATGGTCAGGCTGTGATGTGATGTAATTAATACAATGGACAAGAAAGTGAAGGCTCATCCCCATTGAGAGCCTTTTGGCAGCAACCCTAAGATGCAGGCCTGAAATAAAAGATACTTACATAGCAAGGCAAAGCATGCCACAGCGACTCTCCCCACAAAGGCAGGTGTCCACCAGATGATGTACAGCCATGAATATGGGAAAAGACACAGAGTGACATGGCAAGCCAGCTAATAACTCTCATGGCTCTGATCGTGCTTCCAGAATCATGCCATAAATGCTTCTCTTTTCTCTTGCACTGAATGATTCCATTCCTCTATTATTCATAGACAGGAACTATCTATTCTGTTAGCATCAGGCGCAGCAAAAAAAAGAATAACTGCTCCATCAGCCTTATCTGCATTCATTAAAATTTGGGCAGAAGAAAAATCCATCCCTTTGAATGTGTGAATGGAGAAATCAGAATTACTGGCTATTAAATTTCATGATTACGCATAACATATTTCTGCCCGTAATTATGTGTGTGTTAGGATGGTGAGCAGGTGTGTAAAGTACCTGTTAAATGGGTTTCAAATGGTTAAAAATATTTTATTAGTACAGAAATACTGTGTTACAATAAATGTGTAAATAGTAATTC
This sequence comes from Alestes dentex, assembly GCA_037576975.1. Classification (NCBI taxonomy): domain Eukaryota; kingdom Metazoa; phylum Chordata; class Actinopteri; order Characiformes; family Alestidae; genus Alestes; species Alestes dentex. The sequence goes on along the minus strand of JBBIGA010000032.1, from coordinate 127,208 downwards.
ACTTGAAAAGTAGTTAAATGCTTAAAATGATTGACAATAGCATCTCCCTGGCAACTCAAACAACCCAGCCTAAGTGGTGATGGTGAACAGTTAAGCCCTGCATGTATGAGCCAGATGATCCTGTTTTTTGATTAACAAAAGCCACCCCTGCAAGATAATAAGCCACTTTGCTCTACACCACCAGTCTTACAGGCTTTAAACTTTCACAGACTTTACGCATACATCCACACACAAACACAAACAAAAGTTTTGAGGAAATGTAGAGCACTGCTTTATCCAGCAGTTATTCCTCCTTCCATGGCACAGAGGTTACACAGGCCTCCAGATGTCTGCAGACTCACTACCCATGAACCCCAAACAGAAGCATGGTCTTTGGCCCTATTGATTCCAGGAATGTAGCTGCTATGGAGATGGAGATAGGTTTTAGCACCTGCCTATTTTTAAACCTTGGTATTAGTGGTCTTATACTGGAGGCTCACCAGTATGAGATCACTAATACCAAGGTTTAAAAATAAGAAGGTATTGCTCTTGTGTCTCTGAATTCCCCAACAAAGGAGACATTATACTAAATCTCTGTTCACACTTAAAACTAAGAGACTTGTTTAAAAATATAGATAAAAGAGCAATTCAGCTAATTACCAATTTGTGTCAAGCATCTAGTCAAACCACAACAAATCTCCTGGTACATCTTGCAGTGAATATAAATCACACACTACTCAACTGCTTTTAAGCTATGCATTTCCTAAAAGAAATCCAGAATGTGATCACTTAGCACACATTGCTTTTGTCAAAATCATTCACAAACCTCCTAGGCCGGGCTAATGACTCCAGACACGCAGATCTACCACATCATCTTTATGCTCTAAGAGCACATTTGTGAGTAATTAAGCATTGTTGATTTATCTTGCTTCCAAGGACAGCACATATGCTGTTGGAGAAATAAACAACAATTAAAGTGACAAGTATCGGACTAATTGCATTATCGTGGGGTGGGGTATCGTGGGGTGGGGTATTATGGGGTGGGGCTGAATGTGGAGAACATTAATAGAAATAGATTTCTGGAGTTCTACAGGTCTGGAAAAGACTTTAAAAAGTGAGGGGAAAATGAAGAAAAACTGAAGATTTATGATAGGATCTTGTAAACAGGTTCTCAGACTGAACATCTCAATAGCATGACCATTAGAATTGCTGGAAGATCTGATTTGCTCAACTTTTGGTATAGTTAGTAAAAGTGTGCTAAAAAGAATGCATTATTTTCCCAGAGGGACATCTGCTCATATTAATTGAGCAACATTAAGTCAAAAAGAGAGTGGCAAGAAGGGGACAGGGGGAGCAGGGCCACTAAACTAATGGGATTAGTGCTATGTAAATAATTGGCCATATCACTTTTTCATTACCAGTAAGAAATAGCTATTAAGACTGCCACAATCTAAATGAAAAGGTGGAGAACCCCTCAGACGTGGCGTTTTTTTCGAGAGTAAATGTTCCACACTCTCCAGTCCACCTTTTTTTTAAGCAAATGGAAATTTGCCATCATCTCCTAAAGCCCCATCGATTAATAAACTTGATGCAAATAAACAGATAAATAAATAATTGCAGGATGATTCATAAATGGGCATCTGTCAGCCTTTGTGATGGAGCAATGTCAGCTAGGATAATGCATCAGTTAAGGAGGAGTGCCTGAGCAGGGAAGGATTCCTGCTGATAGTGCTCACACAAACACAATGCATAAAAAAACACTCATTTACCTCTGAAGCATTGACTCTTGTGAATGCTCTATTACAGAGTATACAAGCCTTTTCCCCTCAAGGAGTGCCTCCACAGGCAGAGGCAATAATAGTTCTTTCAAAGTCTCTGTGGTGTTCTCACTGCTATGAAAGTTGTGGCTCTGAGGAGTCCAGTCTACCTCCCAGTTCTATGCTGTCCTCACCATGCCCTGCTTCTAAGGTTCACTCCCACTGACCATGGTAAACCTTTATGGTGGAGCTAGTGGTTCTCCTAACACAATCCCCATTTGATGAATAACCTCAATAAACTGAGTAATGAAGTGCAAGGCAGAAAAGACATTTCTCACAACAAAAGAATACAGGATACAGTTTCTTCATCCCAACCAGCATGATCAAAGCACTGATTAATACCACTGAAAAGTTTGGAATCAGTACCTTTAATAATGAAGCAGTATGTGTACAGTAATTATATCACATTATTAGAGTTCTGAAAAACCCCTTTTCAGTGATAAACTCACTCTAAAGCATGATCTCAGTGGCTTATTGATCGTATAAAACAGCAGACAGCAGAAAATATGAGATATTTTCAGAAATAATTATAAGTTAATAATATTTGCAATGAACAATAATTTTTCCAAGAAATGTGATTTTACATATTTTAGAATATGGTAGTTTTGCTAAGCATTCACAGACTTCTGAGGAACAAAGGGGAAAATCCCCAGCATTTTATATTAATCATTTCATATACTTTAACTTTTTGTCAAACAACAAAGAACTTATTATATTATAATTGTGTTTAATATCAAAACTTTGTAGCTGGTTTTGCTTACTTAATTAGTAACATTTTTCATTGAGGGGCTGAATCTCGAAGGGCTCCCAACTAGTGCACAAATAAGTGAAAGTGACCATTCTGTCATACGTGAACACACCACACAGTGTGAACAGCACGAAATTCTTCTTTTACATTTAACCCATTCTCCAAGTGAAGCAGCGGGCAGCCAGGAACACAGCGTCCGGGGAGCAGTGTGCGGAGACGGTACCTTGCTCAGGGTACCTCAGAGGTGCTTAGCAGTCTTGGGAATTGAACCCACAACTTCCTGATTGCAGGGAGAACGCCCTAACCACTAGGCTACTAGCTGCCCAATACAGCACACTACAGAGGAATTGGCTCCTGCAATCAAATTATTGCCTGGGTTTACCGCTGTTTAGAGCAGATCTGACTAAGATACAGACATTTGAAGTGTGCAGTACTTTACTGTACTGCACAGTAAGTCATAAAGTAAGTCTTTTACTTCAAAGCATTTCATAAGTAATAGAGGAGGTATTTAGCTTGCTGATCAGCCTAGAAATTAATTTATAAGCCCCTAAGTAAATTAAATCCGTTTTTTACTTTGTCTGTCAGTTCACTCGGTGGTCTACTCAAGCAGTGCAACAATCTTTTTAGAGGACCTATTAAGTAAAGCGGCATTTGGCAGACAACCCATCCAGAGACACTTATAATCATTAGTTACAGAGACAGTCCCCCTGGAGCAACTGTGGGTTAGGTGTCTTGCTCAAGGATACAATTGCAGAAAGTGGGGACTGAACCAGCAACTTTGTGGTCATCGGATTCACAGGCAAGCGTTTAACCCACTAGGCTACTACCACCCCATTGAAGGAATTTGAACCACAAATGCTACCAACAATTGATGAGAAAACTAGCATTCACCAATTAGTATGATGTCATTTAAATAATACTAATTGGGGACTAGTTATTTTTTTGTTAGCAACATAAGCAATATGGACGGAACTTTCCTTTAATACAAAATTCAGTTATTGTGTAAGATTTAATAAATGTATTAAATACAGTAGAAACAATTATTAATATTAATTATTCCAAATGTTTAGTGGTAGTATATGTTGCAAAGCAACTCAGTCTTGTTGTAATGTTTTGTAGCAGAATGGTTCAAGACATTTTAAGGTTTGTTTCATGTTTTGGCTCCTCGATGTTGTTGTGAGTCTATGTGCATTGTTATCACTATTTTTTGTTAAAAATCTGTCAAACATGGGTTAAATTGTTCTATCATCATCTTCTTCCCCAGTCAAACCATCTTCAGCTCCATATCATATAATGAGTGCTATCTCTCATTTCACCCCCTCCTCAACACTTGCACATTCCCCAGCGACTGGCAAATCTAAAATATTAATTCTCATTGCAGCACCTAACAAATCACCTGTAGCTGGGGACATACAAATGCAAACACTGTTCAACCACTATTTGTCTCTGGTAATAGACATCACACATTTGGAAAAAGAGATGGGGAATGTCAATTACACCTGCGGCAACGATCACCAGGCAGTATCCAAAAGAACCATGAGCTTTCTCCATAAAGCTGCAATCCTTTTGATTACCACTATTAGGAGCCTCTCCAGATAACAGCCAGAGCATACACTCTAATGCACTCTGCTGAACTTTCCATCTTTTTCGGATGAATACAACAGCTGTGGGTATTCCTCTGAAACATTACAGGCTCTATATTTTAGGAAGGGGGGTATCCACAAGATCCTTGGTTCTAAATTCAGAGTCACAGCTTTGGCTTTTTTCTAACTCAATTATGGCTATATTAAGAATGCCTCATGCCGGGAGCAAAAGCAATTCAATCGTGAAAATGTGCCAGGCAAAAATCAGATCACACTCTTAATTATGTATTGCTGAGAAATATTTGCTTGGGTAAATTCATGCGGTATTGACAATTAGCACTTATGATGACCTTTCGTATGAGCGTATGGACTCTAAGAGTGGCACTGCCATGTCAACAAACGTGAACAAAGTGAGGCTTTTATTTTGCCAAGAAACAGGAAATTAGTGAGAGAAAAGACAGAGGGAGAGAAGGAGCAGTTAGTTAGGTGGCTTTCCTCTTAGCAGACTGTTCTCCATTTACATCAATCACAGTGGTGGAGATAGTTATGGACAAAAGCAGCCGAGTCTGAGGTCTTCTATGGTGCTGAGCAATTGACTCCTGGAAAGGGTTTGTCACCATGGGTCAACCTGGCCTTCCCAACTCACACAGAGCATGGGCAAAACACAGTCATGGCCAAGTCTGGCAACTCTGTGTGAGGGTAACAAGATGCTGTCTGTCTCCTTTCAGTGATTGTTAAAGGCCAAATGGCTGTGGATAGAAATCAAACGGCATGGAATGACACACGCATCGAGTCAGGCCACCACCCACTGGACAGCAAGTTTTGCCGTTGTGATTTACCCTTTACGGAGGAATATGTGACATACTTTGCCTGTTTAACCACTTGCTACCTCTTAAATATATGCACTACAGGTGTCCAGGCGATCCGCCTGTCAAGGGAAGCATCTCCACTTTTGAATATCAAACTGCATCTTTTCAGGCCCAGCTTCTCAGTCTCACCCTATCTGCCTCTGCCTTCCCCCTGGATTTAAAAAATATTCTTATCTATCACAAGCAGGCGATAGGTTTCAAGCAATCATCTCTATAAAGTGGTGCACTTCTTCCTATTGATATCTGGGATCTACTAAGCCATCCAAGTCAATGGCAAGCACAGTGGCCCTTCGGTCCCTTCAGATCCAACACATCATGTTAACCCCACTTCCTTTAGGAGTGCCCCTAGGCCGAGCCGCATGAATAACATCTATCAAATACCCTGAAGTGGACTGTTTGAGTTTGGGAGGTTTCTTAAACTTATATGACAATGGCAATTAAGTGAGACAACAAATGCTGTAATAATTTGAAGATGGACTGTTAAAGAGAGTGAGAATGAAAGGCAAATGAAAATGGTGTGTCTCATCAAGAGGCATGAGGACAGGGAAGGGGTAAGGAATTAATTAAAGAGAGATCATTTACAACATGGGGAATTGATTGAGACAGAGGGAGAAAGAAAATAAACAATCTTTGTCCAGAATGCTTCACTCTCTGCCATTGTACTCTTCTCTCTCTCATTTGCTACTTCATAGATGTAATCAATTTCAGCCTTTAAAATTTCATGACTGAAAATAGGTAATTTAATCTTCATTAAACATACAGGGCCTGCTTTCCCCCTTTGTCTGAATGAATTAACTGCTAGCCTTGGGTAGATTAGGCAGTTGGGTTCAAATCCCATAACTCTGACAAGCATTATATTATTGCATCTCTGTTTTAATGGAAGTTTTATGATCCTCTCTTGCTTAATGTCAAACATGTCTTCTTTGAACAAAGGGAAACCTTTGATGGATGAAGGCAAGAAGGTGAATGGGCATCTCACAACCATAAAGCTGAGGGATCTTAATGATTCCAGAGGCTGGAAAATGGTCAGATCCCTCTTTTAAAACCAGCTTGATATGTCTGCAGATGACCTATTTGAAGGAGCCACTTGCTTTCATCCACTATCAAAAATAATTACCAAGGATGCACACATAACTCATTGTCTTTAAGCTGTTGCCTAAATGGCCAGAGTCTCATGTATTAAAATAGGGCTGCTAATAACTGAACAAATGGCATCACAGTTTGACTATGCCTAGTCTGCTCTACAGACCAATGAAGTACTACTTAATCTGCAGAACTATACTCCGTTAATGGACATGCAGAACAATGTTGCTTTATTAAGGCTTGTCTGGAGAAGACATAAAACGCTCTTTTCCTAAAGTCTTAGAATTAAAAAAGCAGAAAGAAGGCAAAAAAGACAGACTAAATGAGGTTTAAAGGAGGTTGCAGTTTAGACTGCTAACATTTCTAACATCAGAAATTATGTTTCGGTGTTTGATGATTATATTTTTAAATTTGTATAGCATTTTTATTGTAGACAGGATGGTTTTCCCAATGATCTTCTGCTCTGTATATATTCCTTTAACAACCCAGGCAACAAAGGTAACATTAATTAAACTTTCTGCTAAGGACATTTTTCACATGTTTGTACCAACAGATCCTTCATATTCTTCAGATGAAAACAAAAACAACGCAAGCAGCAGCTGTGTATGTGCATGCATATTTTAAATCTCCAATACAATGCTCAGTTTGGGTGTTTTATATGCTTTATCAGCAGCAGACATTCAAGTGTTGTCACTGATGCAGGCATGCAGCATTGCTGTTAGGGGGTTGCGGGATAAGGAAGTGTGCAGATTTAGTACACTAACAAGTCATTTCAGGCATATGCAAAATAAAAAAGGCCCTCAGGGAGAGAGTAGTTCTATTACTGTCCAAAGTAGGCCAGGGCACAGACAGGCTAGAATCCATTAAAATCCATTAAAAATGTATTTTTGAGTGTTCTGCATTTTCCAGCATAATGCAAAGCAGCTCAGAATGAATAAGGAACACAAGGAAAATAAATAAATGAATGAATAACAATCTGTCAATGGGTGAAGATAGCGGCCCTTAAGAGTGGGCACTTCTTACAGCTTTCCACGGGGCAGATATAATGTCATGCTCCAGCTCTGTGGAGAAGTGCCAGTTGGACACCTACTGTATAGTTGTTGGTCACATGCAGAAGAAGCTGCACTGAGCTGATGCCTCTGGAGAGCCTGGACCTGAACCTACAGACTTCATAGATGCAAAAGTTGCTGTGGCCAAAGGTTGATTCAAAGGATAGCTTGGTGAATCACCAGCGTATGGAAACAAAATTATTGCAAATCAGTCCTGAGGTATCGTGTTTCCTTCTACTAACAATAAGTGGGGTCCAAACGTTTTAGATCACAGTACAAATTGTGATTTTTTTCCCCCATTAAATTAAAAAATAAACATACAATTTTAAAGATTCTGCACAATTTCTAAGATGCTAATCAAATGTAGGCAAATTTGTGAAATCGATCATGTTAACAAAAAAATTTAATACATTCAGGCCCCTCTGAATGTACTATCAGATTACTACCAATTGCATAATCCGTCAACTCACTATTTGAGACTAAACCAGACTCATTAATACATCACTGCCATCATAAAGTTTTAATTTGTGAACAAAGCCTTTGTCCTAGCCAACTTCAGACATGCAGCTAGATTTCTTTGACTTGTGGCCCAGCTCTACTTTGGCACATTAGTGAAGGGCATAGCCACGAGAGCGGGGAATGAAGGGTCTGTGTACGTTTTTGCCATTCATTGCTGTTTTGCTATGGTGAAAATGGGAAACAAAAGGTTGCCAGAGCAAATTTACCTTTATCTTTTTAGATGTACACAAATGGGAAAAAAGGAAACAATCTGCTGTTTAGCTTTTTCATTGATGAGATAAAAAAGATCATTTGTATGACTGAAAAATGACTGTTCTATTTACTTCCAGCCCTTGAATAATGCCTTGTGTACAAACTAGAACCATCAGCTTGTTATATGGCTATATAACAGTCTAATGTTAGGGTTATCATTTCTTCCGGATAACAATGCAGTTCTAGAAGTTTCAGTGGTGTGATAATAGTCTACCTTAACCACATTTACTCAAGTATGCTTATACATAAAAAAGAATATTTTTCTGGTAATGTGGTGGATTATTGTGTGGTAACTAATGGACAGTAATTGCTTTACACAAAGATAAATGACCACATTTCATTTCATTTTTACTATACATAATGCAGGAACTGGAAGGATTTCCAAAATAAAAATGGAAGAAGACAAAGTACATATAGGATTAGGATATCTGTGTATGTAGGGTGTGCCATGTGTTTATATCTAAAAGATGCTGGTCAGAAATTAATAGTTGTAGTTATGATTGAGGCAGCATGGAAAACAGGTTAGCGTATAAAGACTGGGCTTGTTTTTGTATATAGATGAAACAACTTACGGTTCAGTCTGACTGGTGAATTAATACACCGGCCTGTCCAAAGAGCCTGGTTCAAAAAGAATGATTTGAGACCACAGAATAAGACTAAATCACCGCAATTGTACTTTTGAGTTACTACCTTCCAGAACGTAAATGGACATAAACAGGAAAGGCTGATTTCAAGTCTTTGACTTTGTGTTTGTTAGGGATTGAAATCAGATAACTGTTTCCAGTTTTCCCATTTTCGTGGTTATATCGGATAACAGACAGTGGGTCTTTTCTTACTAAGAAACGAATCATCGAATGGCCAACACATACATACACACTTCAGGGTAATTTGACTGCAAATGGCTTTATTGTGTTACCATGATTAGCACCTGGCCACCAAGGGGCTGGACTGGAAGAGGTTTGATCACCTGAAAAATTGATGTTGCAGAGAGAGAGAGAGAAAGAGACAAACATGAGATGTCAAACATGAGATATTTTAGGAGTTCTTAACCCACTCCAAAACCTCTTGGTGTTGTCAAACTTCAGCCCACACACGAGAGGGTGACAAAGGAAAAAAAGAAAGAGAAAAGGAGAGAGAGAATGCATATGTGTGTGTGTGTGTGTGTGAGAGAAAGAGAGTGCAAGAGAGAGAGAGAGAGAGAGAGAGAGAGAGAGAAAACAAGAAAGAGAAAGAGAGAGAGAGAGAGTTAGAAAGAAAAAGAAATAAGAATCGGAATACGAAAGAAAAGAGACAGTGTGAAAAAGAAAGCCTGGTCCAAACTCTTTACCCATGCCTCCTCTTGCTACCTGATGTCAGTCTTAATCAAACAGATGTCAGGAAGAATTGGCCCAAAGCAGGGGATGGGAGGTGAGGCGAGAGCAGCCTTTTCTCCCCAGTGGCGGCAGCCTGGCAGGCTCTGTCAAGGGCATAGTGCTGAGGCCCTCACAGTGGAAGACAGGTTTGATACGGCATGACACCTTACTTATTCATGCCCTCTTATTAGACCTCCATGCTGGCATGAGGAATCATGGAGAGAAGTTTTTTAGTTAGCAGAGAAGAAGCACAGGTAAGTGACACAATGCCGGGATATAGCAGTGTGCAACAACAAATCCAATACAGACTGGAGTGGTTTATTCCACTGCGAACGGGTAGGATCTTTCCCCTTAAGGATGACTGATAAATTAAAGAAAAAAAAAAGACTTCGGCATGTTTTCCCAATTTCCTGAAGCACTTAATATGTATGGGCTTTTTTTAATCACTCTCTACACAATGCAGCCTACCTCTGGGAATTTCTGATGACACAGGTGAGTTTGCAAGCAGTAAGTCTGCTTGGACAAGGACTTTGGAATTAGAATGACATTTTGGGGCCACCACAACTACAGCAGAAAAACCTGGAGTGCGTATAGACACTTGTCTCCCTGTCCTTGGCACTTCAATTCCACATGGCACCTCCGCCAGGTGGCCTCTTTCACGTCTCCCCACCATGTCTAGACGATTCAACATGGCAGCATGGTACATGCATTGTGTTACACCAGCCTCAGCAATCCCAATCCCTACAATCCAGTTTTATTGTGATCTGTGGCTTATGAATGCTGTGTAGCAATGAATCTCTTATGATGTGCATTAAAGACATATTGTAAAACCTAACAAAGCACCCCACAATGCTTCAGAAGGGCAGTACATGCATTTCTGTATATGTGCAAAAACTCATTTACTGCCCTGTTTATGTATGTACCTGCAAAGGGCTGGCACCACTGAGTTGTAAAGAAAAAAAAAGTCTGATTTAACTGATGCAAGAAATGAGTTTAAGTGGTTTCAGTGATTGCTGTTTAGTGTTTTCTGAGAATGAGAAGGTGTTTGTGATTTTGCTTTGAGAAGGATCTGGCGGTTGGACTCTTACCAGTACGTGGGGTTCGTTTGCGACGGTCACGGAATGCTGCGCCAGACTGCAGGGCTTCCATCAGACTGTCCATCACACCTGTCTCATCTCCTTCTGCAGGATGAAGAAGACAGAGAGAAAAAACAAGTGTATTAAAGCTTAGTCTGGCATACAATAAACACGCACACATGCACGCACAAGCAAGCTGCAGCACACAGGCACTTTTGCTATACTGTCATTGAAGGGGTTTTTCATGGAACTACTTTAACTAATCTAAACCTAATCCAGATTTTAGCCTCATTGGTCTAGGTTTGTTGTTGGCCTAAAGGCATGACATATGTCCAAACATCAGTGAGGTTTCCACCTGGACCTTATGAAAAAAATTGGTTTAATACTTTAGACAGTTCCCATAATTGAATTATAAAATAATATTTTATAATTGTAATTAAAAGCAATTAATATATTTTTAGTGCAGTGGTTCCTACGCCAGTCCTTGAGGACTCGAAAGCAGTCCACATATTTGCACTCTTCCTTTATTTGTTTGAACTCAACAGGACCAGATCACTCAAGCTGGGATTCATTCATCCTTTGTTAACTTGTTAGAGCTTTATTTTAGGTTTTTTTTCTTACTTTTTTGTGCTTAAATCTTAAAATAATTTAATCTGTCATGCTGCAGTCAGCCATTCATGTTCTTGACTAAATTTAGCAGCAAGATCCATGAGGTCAACAGCAAAACAGCAAATCGAATCAATAGATTGTTCACAATAAAACAGCTACAAAGAGAGAGAGGAGCATATTGTGGAAATCTAGATTAAAGGAATTTGCAGTGTCGTTTAAAAGCACTGCTGGATGAATACATTTATAAAAGTGGAATTTAAGCTTCTTTTCAGCTGATTGTTTGATGTCATATTGTGACGGTCACCGCGTCCCCGTCACGCCCTTCCCGGTCCTCGTCTCCTGAATACTAGTATCTCCCTCCTGTGCTCC
>JBBIGA010000032.1:73510-87575 GCA_037576975.1 Alestes dentex | reverse complement strand
ACACACACACACACACACACACACACACACACACACACACACACACACACACACAAACACACATGCACACACACACACACACACACACACACACACACACACACACACACACATATAGCCTGCTTCCCCATCAGGGCAAGTAATTATAGAAAAAGCTTTCAGCATGGGACACAATTAAAATGATTAAAGTTCAGCCTTTTTACGCCCAGACCAAACGGACTAACAAGACATGGTTATTATTAGTGGGCAGGTAGAAGAGTGAGGCAAAGACTAAGACACTGCAGTGTGGAAGGTCAGATGGAGTCTCGGGGAAAAGGCCAGGAAAAAGTTTGCTGTCCATTCCTGCCACAGTCAAAAGATCATCAGGCCCTGTGGGCGGTACCCTCTCTCTTTTGCCGACTCTCTTGCTCCATGTGCCAGTTCCATTTCACAGCTCGCTCCAGATCTACACTGCACACACACACACACACACACACACACACACAGACCACTGTCCCCCATCACCTTGCTCTGAGATGAATGAAATCTCCTATGTCCTTAATCATTTTAATCACTACATCGGAAAAAGGCTATCATTTTTAGACTGCCTCTTGGCAACTTTCCCTCTCCCTGTGTGTGACAAGCACTCTTTCTTTCTCTCTTTCTCCCTCACACACAGACAGACAGACAGACAGGTAGGGCACAGATAGCAGATGACAGATGATCGGGACTAATCTTAATCCAACCTTTTTGGACTAAGTTAGAGCATAGGTCCTGCATATTTCTGTTGCACAAGAGGAGTGAGGGAATGGGGGTGGAGGGTGCTGAGTGCTAGCAGCCTCTCCAGCATGATGCAAGCACAGGCTAACAGCACAGCCACCTGAGATGTTAGTGCAGTACTCCCTTTCATTTAATTGATAATTTATATTGTACAAAAGAACTTCTTTTGTACTGCATTATTTAAAAAAATGAAGAATGATAAAAATGTGAACTGATATTTCGAGAGAGAGAAGGAGAGAGAGAGAGGGAGGGAGAAGAGAGAGAGAGAGAGAGAGAGAGAGAGGGAGAGAGAGAGAGAGAACGAGAGAGAGAAATGTATGCGACACATCACAGATGTAACACGTCTTCCTTTTTACTTTTTTATAAATTTGGTATCAAACAGGCTTCACAATAGAGAACCTGTTTCTGTCCATTTGGCCAAGAATGTATTCAGAAATCCAGAAGATGAACTCTGTGCTGTGCTGCCCTGCGAGTGCTAAGCCACCACCACACATCACTGTCGCTAATAGAACCATGTATACAGGAAAGGCATAAACTTTGTAATTGATCTTTAGAGCCCAGTGACCAACTAGTGATAACTGATCATTTGTGGGAGTTAAGGTGACTGGCTGAAACCAGTGGAACAGCAGAAGTTAAGGATAATGGCAACAACAATGGTGCAAATGAATAACATAAATTGTATGAAAGCAGATGTTTCAAACAGGTGTAACCACACAGTAAACTTCAATCATCTTGTTAAGCATCGTGTATGAAACTTCTCTGACTCAGTAGCATTTGTACTTAAACTTGGTTTTGGTCATTGGATTTTGGGGGGAAAAAAAGAAAACTGTAAAAATTCCCCATGTACCACCAAGTTTTAAAATGGATGGCTTTAGGCTTAAGTATAAACGTTATGCCTGGCTCCCAAAGTCTGACTGTAATTGTGTGTATATGTGTATGTGGTCAAAATGACAATCAAACCTATGTTCTGGAAAAGGCCTGTCTTTCTCAGCCGAGATGCAGACCTCTGCGCATGCCCCCCCCAAACCACGGCCATTTTAGTCCCAGTCTACCCCTTCTATAAGGTAAGCAGAAGTGATCTATTTAATGGTTCCTAATAATAATGTATAGACATCAATAAATTATTTCAGGTAAAAAGGAGCACTGATTTGGTATTTGCCAAACAACAACAACGACAACAACAATAATAATAAAAAGACTGTCCTCTAAGATATAATTTTCGGTTAGTGTGCTGTGCTAGTGTAGAATAGTCAACGCACCATAAATTATAATATTGGGGGGAAGGAGGTGGGCTTGAGTCTTGTCAGTCCTTTGACAACTTGGCCTTGACTAAAGCCCTAATGAAAATGCATCTAAAAACATTTCTGTACTAATGTGGAATCCAGCATACTCATCAAAGAAGCATAGTGAATGATGCGAATAGAAGCACACAGTATAAACCAAAGGAATTATATACAATATCTGAATATAATAAGAAATGCTTGCGGGAGACTCCACACTGGCCTCTCTCTGTTGCCATCAACAAATCACTGAATGTCTCATGGCACTAGTCCAGAACTTCACGAGGATACACCGCAAAATAGCCTTCTGTTATCTGAAACATGGTGTGTCCTGCCCGAAACTACAGGGTCACTACAGTGTAAAATGTCCAGACAACCATTTACTCTTCCTAATATATAATTAAGCAGCTCTTAATAACAGCATAAAAGCCCAACTATATAGCACTGATACACTAATAACATTATTACATTAATGATACAGAGAATCACTTAAAGAACTCACTTGTGAGGAGGCTTGCATCTTGCTAGCTTGACTAAAATAGTATGCTAAATACTATGAGGCTATCCGGGAAATATCCAACAGGACTATTAGGCAAAGGCTCAGGAAGGTCTGTGTGTGTCGGTGTGTTCTCCACAGACACCATCACACTGCTTGTCCTGTAGAGGCACATGGTGACAGGATATAGTAGCTCTGAGCAGTTCAGCTCCCTCCGCAGCATTACTGCTGAGGCTAATTTTGCCAACTAATGAAGAAACCGTGGCTGTTTAACATAAGATTGCCATTTGTAACTGTTGGTGTTCCTAACCATCTGATATACATTTTAAATATGGTATGTTTTGCAACTCTCTTGCCGTCTTGTGCCAGGTTCATTGATCCACAACTAACGACGTGGCTAGACGTCTGGGCTAGACTCCCAGGAAGTGTGTTCCAACACTGACATTATACATCATAATTAATTTGCAAGCAAGTGCTAATTAGTAGGCTTTAACTGCATAATGGACATGGTAATTGGTTCATAAGAGGCGAGTCAAGACAATATATCCGGTTAAAGACATGCCTGAATACATACATGGATGGGCAGGGAGGCAGACAGAGAGCATGTTGGTGGAGAGAAACTGGCAGTAATGCAAAAACTGAAGCCTATGAAATGAGCTGATGAAGTCGACCACTTACAGGACCAGGCACATGGGCACTGGAACCATTATATACGCCCCCCCCCCCCCAACTTTTAAAAATCATTGGTACAGCACGCACCCCTCCAGACCCCCCACCATTGTGCCCTTGACTGGACAAAAAATGCTTCCAACGCTCCTGACTGTACATAAGAGAGAGAAATACAACATTGATAATGTGTGAATGTTTATTTGATTTCCATTTCAGAACGGTATACTTTCAATCATAGTCCCAGCCTAGCAGTCCTTATCAGCAGTAAAAAAAAACAATAAATTGCAGCACTGCTGAAAATTCTCCAGCATGCAGCAGAACAAGGCAGAACAAGAGCTTCATTCAACAGAGATATACTTATCTGTCCCTACTCTTTACAGTAACACAATCCCCCTATAAAACAGTGCTCAATACACAGCTCCAACTAGTGTGGCGTCAAGCTCCAAAACAATAACACAAAATACAAAAATATGCAAATCTTTTTAAACCTCTTTCACAATTTTCCCACTCCTCTATTTGCATGTGATAAAGTAATTTGCCAACAAAGGGGCAATTCAGAAGAGAGGGTTGGGCTTTCCTTTAAAACATCGAATAAAAGTGAAATCATGAGCCATGACAGCAGGAAAGCTGCAGGAAGGCACAGGAGAGTGATCTGGTGTCAACAGCAGGATTACCATGCCACAACAAGTTCTCAAACCCATGGGCCCATGACAAATGAATGCAGTAGTGCCACATCTATTAGACTGCTTTAAGCCCAGGTCTTTTGGGAAGGTGGGGTAGCTGATGAAGTGGGGGCTGAAACATGCAGCACTAACGCTGAAATGTTCTCAGTGATGGGGCTTCAGATCCTAGAAATGGGACACCAGTAAAGAAGGGGCAGCAGCTAAAGGATGTGCCAAGTGGGGACTTGTAAAACCAATTTAAAATTTTGTGCCGAAAGTTTTAAAGAAAATTATTAAAACCCAAAACAAAGCAATAACAATGCTACTAATACATTTAATTTATATACTTTCTCATACCCAAGACTAGCCTTAAATATAAAAATTTGGATATCTGGTGAAAATACAAAAAGGAATGAAATCAAGCTGTTGTTCAACGCCGATCAACACCTTTTTTTTTATCTGGTGGCATCATACTTAACACAGTGACTCAAGATCCCAAGTGCCATACAATGAGTGGCCGTCTGTTGACAAAAATGCTGGTGTCCTTGCAACGTTTGGGGGTCTTTTATAGCTTCTGCCACTGTAAATAAAAAGTACACTGCACTATAATAAAAATATATATAATATACAAGTATTTGTAGAAATGTTTTATTTTATTGCTTTACAATTTTTGTTAGGCTCTGTGATGCATAATCTATTATCAAAGCTCAGAGGGGAGGAATAGATTTCATGAGTAAATGGAAGTCAGCAGAACTGGCACAAAACAAAGTTCATAATCCTCCATGTGACAGTCAGGCAGCCCTGTATGTGCACAGACGGCTATAAGAAATATCACAAAAACACAGGTTAGCTGCACACAGATTACAAAGCATGTTATTAATTCTAGGCATCTGTGTTTTTGCACATGATGAGAAAGTCATAGAAACAAGGTACCATGCTGTGCCTTTTTCCTCGGCTACCTTCATCGGCTACCTGATGAGTTTGTCTACCACTTCGCACAGTGTCAGAATGTGCAGAATGGCCGCTGGGCACAAACACACATCACACAGTACAGGGGTGGTAGAGCAGCATCTACTCTGTCCCAAACTCCACATTGACTTCAACCAAGAGAGAGAGAGTGTGTGTGTGTGTGTTTGGTGTCAGGCGAACGGACATTGTGCTTGTCAGCCTCAACATTAGTGCCCATGTCAGTTCTACACTCTAAGTTAATGGACCTGCGAAAGCAGTCCCACGTTTCCTCTCCTAACGAGACATTGATTGTGGAGTTTCTAGGAAGTTCACATGCATAATGATATAATAAATTAAAACTCCAGATTACAAAAATGTAATGACAAAAATTTGAAATATGCACACTTCCTCTGAAAATGTCATGTTAATTCAGGCTAAGAACGGAACTGATTTGTCTTTCTGGGGATTTCTACTTGGCCCAGTGAAACACTCTTGAATCAAGTGTGCTTGGAAAAAGGTGATCTGTTGATCTAGTTGCAGGGACTGTGAATGAGGATGTCTGATGGACTGACTCATGAGAGAAGAAGTAAAATCACAACTCCGGTCAGCCTAGCACCATAACAGGATGAATAAACCCTCCATTTAAACCATCCTCTCAGTGCACTAAGACTGGACTAACAGTTTAGAAACCACTGGGAGGGCAAAGGGAAGTAATCAAGTACAGGGAGATGGAAGCTATTTCTGAAAGCTAAAAACAGTTAACTATAGTACTAATTACAGTAATTAGTTCCAAGAGCACCCGTGTATAGTGAAAAACAGTGATGTTGTGATGTGGTAAAAATAAAAAATGCCTGTTTTTATAGCGTAAGCCCTAAATGTGGCCCCAAATATGCTCCCAAAACACTTTAATTTCATTACCCTTTAAAAAGATGTAAAGGTAAATCTGTATTCGTATTGTACAGTTTACACTGAACTACTGTCTCGCAGTGCTAGAATGTAAAATACCGATATTACCCCTATATAGACTTCTGTAATTCATGCATGTGCATTTTCTTTGGTATGTGCTGTCATTTTCTTTGGTATAAGCAGGGTAAATACAGTAATAAATTCATTTAATTTACAGTAATAAAAATACAGGGCTTTAAGAAGAACAAAACGAAAAACATAAGAACACTTGAGATGCCCCATGGGGGAAATTCTGGACTGCAGCTGCGAGTGATGCGTCAAAGGGCACTAGCCAATCAGCAGCAAGGAGAAATAAATAGCATTCTCGAACTGGCTACTTTCAAACCTCCCACCTCTGAGCACAGCGGCATTCACCATCCCAAGACACGTTTTCTTTGTGTTCTCTGGACTGTACCAAAAAATGTATAGTACATTTTTATATGGAAATGTAGCTGAATTTACGTTAATATTTGTAAATTACATTTTTCTTAATAATTTCTTAATAATTTAGCATAATTTAGGGCCTTGTCTGCCACGCCCCCTTGTCCTTGTGTTGGGTTGTTTATGTTTGGGCGTGGTGTTGGGTGGCGGAGGCTCATTCCGTTCAGATGCGCTTTGCTAACAAACATAAACAACCCAGCACGAGGATGAGGGGGCAATGCGGACAAGATCCGGACATCACAAAAGCAAAATAAAAGTGCGGAGGACATTTGCAGTTTCCGCGTTAGCATGGTGGTTTCCGCAAACAATTATTAGTTTGGTTCTAAAATAAATCTGAGAGAGAACCACGTATAAGCAGGGGGTTACTGTACTTCTAACGGACAATACATAATAGTATAGGAGGTGTAAGATCACATTTGATGAGTGATGAGCATGTGCATGTTGGTGAAGGAAATCAATACTACAATCGTTAATAATATTCTCTACAATCTCTTATGGGGATTTGCAGCTCCTGTTACAAACAAAACTGTAATGGATGCTCCTTATTCACAAATTATTTTCAAGGTAAAAAACTTCAAGGTAAAAAACTTGCTTGTTTATTTTACATGTCTCATGCACCCCAGTGCAATTCAAATGGGTCTTAGAGTGTCCATCACTGACCACTGACTTTGGAAAACCTTTTTATAGGGTGTTGAGAAGAGTGATTAGGAGACAACTTCAGATATAATTTACTCAGTGATTAGGAAATTAAACAAATAAAACTGATTGTAACTATTGGCCTTTACCCATACTAAAAATGCTGTCAGCTTCACCAGCAGGAAAGCATGAATTTTACTGCTCCAGCACCTGCCCACCCTGTTCTTTCAAAACTTATTCTGAAATGTGGAAAGTGGCCCCTTATAGTCATGTGTGAACACACCACAGCACAGCACACAGTGTGAGCCATTTGAAATTCTTTCTGCATTTAACCTATCCATCAAGTGAAGTAGCGTGCTGCCACCAATGGGGGGCACTCAGGGAGCACTGTGTGGGGACGGTACCCTGCTCAAGGGCACCTCAGTGGTGCCACTACCAGTCCTGTGATTTGAACGCACGATCTTCTGATAACAGGGGCAACTCCCTAACCACTAGGCCAGCAGCTGCCTCAGTTTAATCAACATACTGAAACCAGTCATGATAGGGGGATCAGCCAAATCGAAACAGCACTTCAACAATCAGCATCATTCTCCATCAGTTTTATTGACAGCGCATTAAAACAAGTTCTGTCATGGATTTCCAATGCTGCCTCCCTCTCGAAAAGAGCATGAGGTCTGTGCTAAGCTGATTGTGCTGAAGCAAAGGGATTTAAAGAGGTAGTCATGGAGCCTAATACTCATTTGTGCTGACACACCTCCACCGAGCCACACATCAAGGCAATCAAGGGTATTAGCATATGCAAAATCATATCACAAAAAACACATGGCTCAGATGCCAATTTTCCCATAAACATGAATCTCTAAACACAAGGCATTAGTGTCTAGTACATTTTTTGTTCTTTCCCCTATACCCTCACCTTCTTCATGACAAACATTACTGCAAATACAATGATTTTTTGGGCCAGATATTGATTATGTGTGTGGCTCAGTACCTATTAGAATTCACTAATTAAAATCCTAATGTCCCTTTTGACATGTGGTGAATTAAAGCTGCCCATTGTTCCTGAACAATGCTGCTTTTCTGTAGATATAACACAATGGCAAAAAAAACCCACAAAAAAGAAGAAGAAAAAAAACAGGACAGATGTCAGAGTGTGGCTATGAAGCCAAAGATATGAAGATATGGACTGCACCAGTCAGTCCAAGGTCCCTTTTAGTTACTTTACGTTATTTCTGTTTAATTGAAAAGCTTGGGGGCTTTGTGTGTAAAAGGAATCTGAATTAATTTTCCATATGATTTTCTAGCAAATTTCCACAGCAACGAGGGGAATGTTTTCAAAGAGAGCTATGCTGATACAAACATTAGGGGAACGCAACCACATTCGAGTGACCTAATTCCATAATTAGCAGAGCCTTACAAGTAAAGGAAAGCACAAACATGATGCAAGCGGCAGAATCGACACACAGACTTAAGAATATCCTTGTCCTTGCATTTGGTGATGTATTTGCAAAAGGAAATGCAAATGTCCACCACATTTCTGAAGGTACTTGAGAGAGTATTCCTATGCCTGGAAGAAAAAGCTTTCTAAACAGTCTGCCATTATCAGAGATTTATGTCTTAATAAAGCCTTTATTTAAACTCGGTGCACTAAGACTGGACTAACAGTTTAGAAACCACCAGGAGGACAAAAGGAAGTAATCAAACATGGGGATAATGGAGAGATGGACACTATTTCTGAAAGCTTAAAACAGTTAACTGTAGTACTAATTACTCCTAACGGACAATACATAATAGTATAGGAGGTGTACAATGTCCACTGGTTATTGTAAGATACCCGTCACATGTTACGAGTGATGAGCATGTGCATGTTAGCGAAGGAAATCAGTACTACAATCATGAATGATATTCTCTACAATCTCTTATGGGGTTCTACAGCTCCCGTTACAAACAAAAATGTAATGGATGCTCCTTATTCACAAATTATTTTCCAGATTAAAAAAACTCAACTTAATTTGCTTGTTTATTTTACTATGACTCATGCACCCCAGCACAGTTTAAATGGGTCTTACAGTATCCATCACTGACCACTGACATTGGAAAACCTTTTTATATGGTGCTGAGAAGAGTGATTAGGAGAAAACTTCAAATATAGTTCACCCAATGATCAGGAAATTAAACAAATAAAACTCATTTTGCTGAAATGAAACATTTCATTTCCATCTTGTCTCATCCAGCACTGCTGCCTAAAGCAAAAGATAATGCATTTCCTAAGCAGGTGCTACAGCTCACCAGCAGAATGTGTATTGTGTTAGATTGACTTGCTATGCAGCCAGTCGCAAAACAGGAGACTTGCACAAACCAACAATCCTCCAACACCCCCGCCACCAATATTTCACTCCGTCTGACCATTAGTAAGCTTGCAGGTATGCACAGGTCAGCAGAATCTGTGTAACACTGACCCCAGGGTTAGGGAAACTACTAAATCGCACATTTCCTCCTGCCCTACCAACTGTACCAGACCCTGCTCCTTCTTAGGAAGCAAATTTGCGACATCACAATGCAATACAATTCTGCAGCACCAAACAAGACATTTTTTAATGGTGATTTTAAAGAGAAATACAATAAAGTGAAGTTTCCCAGGAGTAGCCTCTTTCATCTGAATTGTACTTTAATGTGAAAGGGGAAAATAATGTATTTTATGAAAACTGTGCAATTATGAACATGAATCATTTTTTAGGGTAATGTTGTTCTTCTCAGTTCATAGTCCATTCATTTTTCTTTCTTTTCTCTGTTATTTTACCTTTCTTAGTACACTGCCAGTGCCATGCAAAGTCACTAAAGTAGGTCTGTGAACTCCTGTTGCTCACAATAAATAAATTAATTAATTAAATTAAAATAAATAATAATAATAACAATAATAATAATAATAATAACAAACCGGTACTTGACTGGTGTTCCACAACCCTGAAGAGCAGAAAGGTTAAGCTAAATTATTATATAGCTTAACCTATGAATTATATAATGGAGCATGGCAGTGTAAAATCTATTATTCTGGCCCTCTCATCCACCAAAGCTCATGGTGAATGCATCACAACCCCTCCACTCTCCATTAAGGTCCCAGTTTGGCCAACCCCAAACCAATATACCCGTCCTCTTTAGCAATGTTTTCAGAACAGCCCCTGCACTGAATTACAGTCCTCCCAGAGCCTATAGGTCATTTATTCAGCAGTTTAGTGATATCTATCTACAAAGGCTTTTCCTTTGTAGATAGATATCACTAAACTGCTGAATAAACATCCCACTCAGACATTTGCATATATTGCAGTTATGAAAGCAAAGTAAAGCCCTGATATCAATAGATGAGATATATATTTTTTTAAATCAATAGATGAGATATTTAAAAAATAGGGAGATATTTAAAAAAACTAAAAGTGACAAACATGTTAATGTCAGAAATTGTCATAATAGAAAAGTGATGGCAAATAATCTGTAATATTATTTATTATGTAATATAAACCAGAGTCGGACTGACCACCTGGCTCATCGGGCGTTTTCTGGGTGGGCAGACGTGCTATTTGGGCTTCATTCATTAAAAGATTCAGCTGCGTCTTTTTTGACTGGGTGAGTTAGCAACTTATTGAATACTACTTTGTTGAATACTACTTTTATTGATACTACTTTGCTGGTATACACATTCATGGGAGTGCAAAGACGGGTGGTGTGCCTAATTGTATGTGGTGGGCCGTTCTACCCCTAAATGCCAGGGCCGTTTTTTTGTCCCAGTCCGCCCCTGATATAAACATAATTACATGTACTATTTTAACATTGTCTTTACCATATTGCACTGTATAAAAAGACATAAAATACCTTCTGCTGTAATTTACAGTGTTTTTTTTTTATAATTAATGACATGTTACTTCAAACTTCTGAATGCTATTGTACATACACACGCACACACACACACACACACACACACACACACACACATACAGACACACACACACACACACACACACATTCATCCAGCATAGGAACAGCACTAACCCACACACTGCTCCTGTCAACATGCTGTTGCTGTTGATTCTAATCAAAATATTTTACGAACTGATCATTCGCCATTAGTATTGCCATGAAAAACAAATTTGTACTTGTCCTTCTGTCTTTTTATCTCTCTCTCTCTGTCATTCTTTATATGAATCTAATTACATATTTAACATACTGAGTATTCAACATCACAAATGTCACCACTAGGGGTGTGAGTGTTATTAAAGGGGACATATTATGCAAAACTCACTTTTTGCATCCTTTTATATTTCCATTTGGGTCTCTACTGCTCCTATAAACACTCCAAATAAGGAAATTTGCATAGAACCACCCCTCAAAGATCCGCCATTTTTGTCTGCTGGTTTTACAAGCACGCATAAGCGCTATGGCTAC
The DNA here is from genome assembly GCA_037576975.1 of Alestes dentex. Lineage (NCBI taxonomy): Eukaryota > Metazoa > Chordata > Actinopteri > Characiformes > Alestidae > Alestes > Alestes dentex. The sequence continues at coordinate 76,302 of JBBIGA010000032.1, read as the reverse complement.
AGGCAAAGGCAAGTCACACATGAAGAGTTTTGTTCATCTTGCTCTGGGTCCGACTCAGGGTCGAACATTTAGGGCTGGATAGCGCTTCTGTTTTCTGCCATTTTCACATGTGGTAAATACGCAGTAAGCATGGGATGGGAGGGGCGTGGCCAGCAACAGCTTATTTGCATAAAAGTGACAGACCCCTTAAATGGCTCATTTGGAAATGGACTGAAACTGTCAGGAATAGAGCTGGTGAGATCTCTTTATGTGAGAGTGATTTTGTGCAGCCCATAGACTTATTATAACTTGTTTGAAAGAGGTATAATATGTCCCTTTTAAGGTGCAAACACCCAAATAAACCATTTTTCAGAATTCAAGCTCATAAAATCCGCTTTAGACTACTCAATTCTTCAATGCTACCTTTTAGGCAGGACTCTAAATTTGATGTTTTAGCTGGTACGAATAAAGCAAGCACTCTGCATATTATTATTTTTTTTTCCACAACAGCATTGTGTTGTTTTTCCCTGAAGCATAAGAGAGGGAAAAAATAAGAAGGAGTGTGATTTCAGGCTAAATTACATTACACAGTTCTCAGTGCTCTAGATCATTAAAATAAATAAATGAATGAATAAAGTGGGTAACACAGAAGCTGTTCAGTCTAAGCTCACACCTGGAGGAATGTGTTTTAGTGAAGTAGCTACAGGCAAACAATCTGACTGTGAACATCCACAAATTAGCACCACTTCAGCTAACTCATTGCGTTTGTCCCATGTCACTTTATGTTGGGCGAAAGACTATCAAGGCAGTTGTTACAGCAAAGTGCTCATCACAACAACTCCTGCCAACCCCCTCCTCCCATGCACCACTCCACAAATTCAATCACCCACTCACCTAACCTATTTCAAATGGCATAGCTGAGTGAAAGAGCTCATGGCCTCCTTTAGCTAGATGGCAATGTCCACTCTGTTATCCGCAAAAAAAGCAAACGTGGCTGTGCAGCCCTGATGCCTCTAGAAACTATATAAATATAAAAAAAGGAAGAAGGAGGAAAAAAAACTTGAAGGTCATACAGCATTTTTCACTTTCCCACTCACCCTTAAATTCAACTGCTCAGAACACCAAACGGACACAGCTGGATGCTGTTCTGCTCAGTCCGTGTGCCTCTAACGAAAGATCAGGTGAGATTGGAACAAGATGTCACTATCAAGTTCACTCCTGAGTTCGAGACTACTTTTACAATCCCTCAGAGATGCGGCATGCCCAGACACTGCCACAGTATATCTACCTCTTCATTTCCCCTCACTCATGTCCAACCTCCTTTAGGGCTCTACTAATCAATAGTGACACTCAGACGGTGGACAGAATTTCACTATGGATGTGCCCCAACCAGTAGATGTTAAAGCCCCTGTGCTCCAAAATGACACAACTCGAAGTACCCCTCTTAGACTTGTGTGCAGATGCTATTACTCTTATGCCACCTAAAGTGCAGTGTAAGCCCCCATAAATCTTCACTTTGAGCTCATGAACAAAGAGCTACAATAAGGTTAACTGCTGTCTCTCCTGCTCTCAGGGAAAACATGGGAAGTCTTTGAATTGATAAATCACTGATTAATGATTCCCACTGCTAATAAAAACAGTGAGGCATAGTTGGTATCACTGGCAAAAGATGAAGTCAGCCTGTCACTCAGAACTGAAAACGAGCTAGAAGAGCTAACCTCCCAGGACCACGTGGTCCCATGCCAGGTTTTGATTAAAATACATAAACATTTGCGTGTCAGTGAGGAAAACCCAAATCTGTCTCGTCACATCCCCATACTCTTTAAAATAGACTCTTGGAAAAGCAGGGGCATTACTAATTGAATTAGTGGGTTGGGTGTGCTTGCAGTGGCGTGAAAGTACTCTGTTATCGAAATGGGAGACGAGCCTTCAGAAAGTTTGGGAGAGAGAGTTCAGGAGATGAAAACAGCATTTGGTGACTCCCTCTGTGGGTGGACTCATCAGATAAAGTTCTCACCAAAAAGCACTCAGAGACATGGGGACCTCCACACCATGACCCATTATTGGAAAAAGTCATACACTCATTAACGCTTTTAATCTGGAATATAAGAACACATATAAAGGATATGGACATTTTTTCCACAAACTTATCCTGCTTGTCATCTGTCTTGGGGAAGTTCTGGATGTCATTCTCCAGCCTCTGGATGTGGCGCTCCATTGTGTCCAAACTGGCTTTGAGGATCTGGGCAGACACTGTTAAAGGAAGACAACAGGTTAATGGCAAAAGTTCCATGGCAGATATGCTGTCATGAGTTGTGAAGAACAGTAGTCATGTAGCAGTAGTGTCATGTTACCATTAACACTTAATATTGTGACAGATGTTATGATGTTACAAATAATGAGCTATGCAAAATGTACGTCAGTGTTATGAAGCAGGGTTCAAGTAAAGAAAAAAAGTTCGTACTCTTACTTTAGTAACTTTGTTGCAAGTAAATTTGTTACAATGACAAAAAGACTGTCATGTCAAAAACAGCACTGATTTAATTTAGGCAGGATGTGAAAAAGATCTGTCATTCTGTCTGTTCTGAGCATTATAAGATCCCTGGTTATTAAAAAAGAACTCAAATGTGGTTTTATTTGTGGTTGCCCAAGACCTGACCACCAAAAAAACCTCCACAGCCCTAAAATATAAGGATGCATTTGGAACACAACATGTGTCTTCTTCTTTCTCTTTCAGCTTTACCCTTCAGGGGTCGCCACAGCGAATCATCCGTCTCCATTTAGTCCTATCTGCTGCATCCTCAACTCTCCCA
>JBBIGA010000032.1:54345-68853 GCA_037576975.1 Alestes dentex | reverse complement strand
CTGGAGCAAAACAACCCCCGGAGAACAAGATAACGAGACGCTCTGAATTCCTTCTCCCTGCTCCAAGGACACCTGTGGAGGACTTTTGGACTAACACAGGCTTACTTACACACACCTACCCCCACCCCACGCTTTCGATGCTTCACCCCCCTGTGTAGAATAGACGGGTCTGTGACCAGCGCTGTTTTAGCTGCAGGACCAGATGGCTGCGTTTTACGCCGAACTTATCTCTCCCCTTCCCCTTCCCCTGTAACAGTGTAGTGACAAATAAAGGCTTATCATCATCGTCATCATCATGTGACTGAAGGCAGCTGTACACAACTGCTTTTCAAACTATGATGCAGGATGAACATATCCAGGTGCTTTTCAGTGCAACATTGGATACAATGAATAGAGGTAACAGCATAGCACACATAAATGATGTCTAAAGGGGCTCTGTCACTTTAAAAACTTGAGATTTTATCATACTCTATATTAAAATCAAGCCCTGCCTTGCTCTTTATTATTCATCAAAATCATAGTTTCTGTCAGTCACAACCAGGCTACCAGATTTGACTTGTCATAAAAAATGCCCTTTATATTCTCAGCTTTTTAATTATACATTACTGCGCCTCTTTATATATTGAATAGCACTGATCTAGCACAGAGCCTGAAGGCAGCCTTCTCTTTCTTGTGTGCTCCCCTTTCTCTCTCCTGCTCTCTCTTTACAGCTCTATTCTTAATTTCCCGTTCCTCTCCCCATGTGAGTGTCAGTTCTAAATCCTTTACCTGAACGTGGAGAGCTACTTGTGTGAACAAGAACAGGAAAGGAAAGGTGTCAGAGAGAGAGAGACAGACAGAGAGTGAGAGACAGATTGAAAGAGAGAGAAAGGGCATGGAAGCAAGATGTGTGTGAAGGGATGTGCACTGAAACAACTGGGGAGAGATGGATCAAAAGAAAGAAAGAAATGCAAGTACTAGGACGAGAAAAGGCCTCAGGAAAACAGAGGGACATAATTAACACATTTACGTTTATGGCATTTAGCAGACGCTCTTATCCAGAGCGATGTACATAAGTGCTTAAGTAGTCTATGCCTGTTCTTCATACCTGTAAAGCTATACTAAAATCAGCACCTGCTTTTTACCAAGTTACACACCCTAACAAACCCTGGAAAAAGAAAGAAGTCAGAGGTTAATACACAAGTAAGGACAAACAATTAAGGGTCAGAGGTTTTTTAAGTATAAAGAAAACGATAAAGAGATAAACGAGAGGACTGGTCAGTCACCAAGGTGCTCCTTGAAGAGGTGGGTCTTCAGACAACGCTTGAAGACAGAGAGGGACTGTGCAGATCTGATTGCAAGAGGGAGTTTTTTCCACCACTGGGTGGCCAAGACTGAAAAGAGTATTGATGCAGGTCTTCCTCTTCTTTTGAGCAAATGAGGTTCAAGACGAGCAGTGCTTGAAGCTCTGAGAGGATGAGAAGTGACACGCTGCTGGATCAGTTCTGATCAGAAAGGAGATGCAAGTCCGTTCTTGGCCTTGAAGGCAAGGTTTAAGGTTTTGAACTTAATGTGAGGGGCCACAGGGGGACAGTGAAGGTTCCATAGTAGAGGCTTAGTGTGTGAGAATTTATGAACATTGAAGACTAACCTCGCAGCTGCATTCTGAATCAGCTGAAGTGGTCTCATTACCTTCAGTGCAAGTCCAGCCAGTAGAGAGTTGCAGTAGTCCAGTTTAGAGATGACCAGAGACTGGACCAAGTAACTGTGTAGCTTCAGTGGTGAGAAAGGGTTGGATTCTTCTATTGTAAAGAAGATATCAGCATGTCCTGGAGAGGTGGTCAATGTGCAACATGAATGACAGTTCTTCATATAGTATGACACCAAGATTTCTTACCTTCTTTGAGGGGACAATAACAAACTTCTCAAAAGCAACTGTGAGGTTGTGGCTTGGTGATGGACTCATTTTGATGAAAAGAAGGTCAGTTTTGCTGGAATTCAGCTTGAGGTGGTGGACCATCATCCAAGAGGAGATGTCAGCCAGACAGTCTGAGATGCAAGTTGAGACCTGATCATCACTGGAGGGGAAAGAGAGAATAAATTGAGTGTCATCTGCGTAAAAGTGGTAGGAAAAGCCATGTGAGGCTATTACATCCCCAAGAGAACCAGTATATAGAGAAAAGAGAAGCAGTCCAAGGACCAAACCCGCCAGAACACCAGTCATGCCACCTGGAACCTCCGATCATCAAGGTAGGAAGCAAACCGTTGCCAGGCTGTGCCCGATATCCCAAGGTTGGAGAGAGTAGCCAGGAGGATCTGATGGTTAACCGTGTCGAAGGCCGCAGAAAGGTCTAGAAGAATCAGAGCAGAAGACATGGCCAGTTGTTAAGGAGCCATTGATGATGTAGGCGATATGCGGGATTAGATCCTAGGACATCATCTGGGGCGTACTCGACAGGATAGGGTCGCGAGGAGACGTGGTGGCTTGCTGGACATCAGGAGAATTGACACATCCTCGAGAGGGAGAGGTGAGAAGCCAAGAAACTGGGCAGTATTGGCTGGTCTCAAGCTGACAGGCGGCTTGATGATTGGCGGGAAGAATCTACAAATGTCATTAATCTTCTCATCGAAGAACACGGTGAAGTCTTCTGGTGAGAGAGCTGGAAAAAAGGGAGAGATGGAGATTTAAGTGACAAAAAGGTGGCAAAGAGCTTGCGAGGGTTGGATGCCGATTCTTCAAAATTGGTCCTGAAGAAGAAAGACTTTGTAGAAGCTAAATCTGGATTGGCAAATTTGGATAAAAGAGAGCAATAATTGATCCACATCTCTGTAAGGGCCAGGAAGTGAAATCAGTCCAGAGATAAAGTCAGCTTTCTTGATGCAAGATTAGCAATTCCACAGACCAACATAAATCACTGTAGAAGGCTGTGGAGAAAAAAGCAGCTGGGAGAGGTTACTTTGATTTCTTCCTCGCCGTGCTGAATGTATCTTCTCGGCCTGTGAGATATGTGAACAGGTATAGGTGTGAGGCACATTTTCTATAGTGGTAAAAAATAAGAAATTAAGACAGAATAACAGAATAGGATAGAAAGAAATGGATACTTAGTGACTCTCCCTGAGAGTGCAACCGCCACAGACGGACCATCTATGGTGGAGTGTTTCTCTTTAAATACTTGTGGGTAAATGTAAGCTACTTCCACTAATTACCTCTGCCCTCCATAACACCAGGTGAGAATTATCTAGCTGATTGCAGTGAAGCTAATGAAGCTAACCCCACCAGGCACAAAGGCAGCCAACAAACAAACAAAAAGCACACCACAAAGAAAACAGTCTAGGACAAAGGAAGTTTAAGTGGACAGCAAAAATAGCAGTACAACAGTTAAACAGAGAAGACTCTAGCTAGCTTATCAGATAAAGAAACAGCCAAAAATACACCACAAGCACATACCCAAATCTTGACCACACTGTTTCTCTTTAAATACTTGTGGGTGAGTGTAAGCCAATAAGCAATTGAAATGCCTCCTTGTGCTGCAGGTCAGTGACAGCAACCCGTCCTGAAGTAGGACTGGTGCTGGTAGAAGTCAGAACTCACCATGACACCAAACTGCTCAGACTCACACAGTTCTTCGTATTCACTCTTTAGCTCAGCCAGAGCACATAGCTCCTTCTGCTCAGGGAGGTTTTTAATCAGGTTCTGCAAAAACACAAATACATACAAACATACTGAGAACTTACATTCCAAATATGTGTAGTCAATGAAAAATATTTACTCTTTATTTTCAAAAGTGGTCTATGATGTTCATTTCCTATAGAAATTCTGAATTTTAAAATAAAACCACAATACACAAAATAGTCACTTTGGTCACTGATGTTCCATTACTAGGAAGCTATTTACACCTTGCATTATTCTGTGTTTCATGCCAGGATCATGCCTGGATGTACTTTGGCTGGATTTCATTATACTTTTCACAAAAATGCATCGCTAGTGTGACAAGACAAAGTCCCATTGTACTTTCCTGCAGGAAACGAACTACAATGCATACCTTGTTACCAAATGAATTGACAAGCTTGGCTTGGACACTTTCCTCAGCCCAGAGTGCAAGACAGCCTCTCATCTGCTACTCAGCACTTAGAAGATGCATCTTTGTTTTTTTAACTGTATTTAAATATAGAAATCATTTGCTGATCATGGTAAAGATCCATCTCTGACAACCCCTCAATATAATTTGGGAAATCTGATTGTAATCCAGCCTGAATGCATTTGTGTATGTAATCATCCCTGGTTTTTCATGCAGTCAAGTGAAACCTGAGCGTGATCCAGCAAACACCATGTTGCATCATGTATACATCCTCCAAGAGATACCAACAGCAGAACTGCAAACAAACTTACCTCAACCCACTTTGAGTATTATAGCTCAACTAATAAGTAAGATTGACACCACGGTCCTGAAATGGGATGAGCAAAGGACCCACAGAGGTTGTAGGTAATAGACCTAATATTAAATGAGGACTGTTTGTAATTTTACAATTTTCCCTAAGAGTAAAGGCACACTGAGGATGATGAAGCAAAGTGAGAAAGCCTTAATTTTCCTTAAATATTAACTGTGCATACAAAAAAAGAGGTGCCCTTTCCCAGGGCTACTGGGAGCTTCCTCCCCCATTAACTCCACTAATTTGGCCAGCATAAGCAAGCTGCCTATAAGGAATAAGGCTGGGTGATGCTTTTGTAAGGGCATTGCTGACTGAAGTGTCATTGAATGTCTAATCTGGTATTTGCTGTCTCTAGCAGTCATGAGCAAGCAACATAAGCCCATAAGTCTCAACGTCTGTTAAGGGCTTGTTCTCAGGTGTCACTGTAAAATGTCTTGTGCAGATTAAAGTACATCATTTCCCAATGGCTGAACTGTCTGAAGTGAGACACCTTATCATTAAAATAATGAAAATTAGTATGTTAGTAATGTCAGTTGCACCAGCACACAAAGTTGTCATTTGTCAGAAGTGTAACAAAACACTCAGCAAACAATGTAATACTTTGCGCATGATGAAAAAAGATGTTGTATTGAAGTTTTTTCACTTAGAAGAACCACAAACCACGTAATGGCGGGTATAACAATGCATTGTTATATCTCTATGCAAGAATTTGACAATATATGCAGCACAAAGAATGGACATTCTAATAACCATGTAAAACAATGCTATTGTATTCACAGATATTAGAATGTAATTCCAAGAGACATGAGTCCATGACTTCAGTTTCATGACATCAAAAGTATGTCTTACTAAAAGGGCACAAAACATGCATGTATTATTAGAAGTATTGTGTGGTATTAACTGCTTTTCATTGAAAGTTTAGAAGAGGTGCAAAACTTTAGGATACATTTCTAAATATGCAGATTAGGGTTCAACCAAAATATCTGTTGGCCAATAATACTGTCCTAAAATAATGTGCTGATTAATACACAACTGATCAATAGATAAATCATATGTCAATGTTAAATTTTATATGTACGAATCAGTATTAAGAATAAAACTTTGATGTTTTAAGTATAATGTAAGCTTATGTAAAAAAGCTAGTATGTAATACTAATAGATATGCTAATACAAATATTACATTATGTTAACATGAAAAATACAGTAAATTCAGCACAGAGAAAATTTGAAATTGCTGTAAAAATTCAGCTTAACAATTCCTTGCTTCAGTGAGACTGGCACTACTGTATACATTTGACTTTGATATTTTTATAAGACACAAAAGACAAGGCTCCTCAGATTACAGGATAGCTTGTAGCAATGTAGAAACATATTTCCCCAAAAGATGACCAGTAGGAAAACAGAAATCACTTGCAAAACACTGTATTATACTGGAGTTTTTTGGGAACATCCTGGAGAAATACTGAATGAAACAGAGGGCTGCCCCCATTTCCTCAAATGTTAAATTAAATAACTGAATTGAAGAGGCTTTATGGCATTTCAAAAAAAAGGGCCTGTGATCGGGCATCTATGTTCAGAGGTGAGATTACGGTGGCAAAGTGATCTTTTTCTCATTTGAAACACTAGCTCGACAGTTTGGCTGAGGAACAAAGCTTGCCTCCACAAAGTATTGTTGATTTTGAATGAAATGCAACAACACAGCAGCTAACCATTCAGCTACAGAAATCATCATTTCTAATGCTTGTCTGAATCCTATTATTGGAGTTGTTTTTCTATGCCACCTCTTGCAGAGAAGAGACAAGCAATTACAGTTTGTTGTCGCCTCTTCTGGCCTTCTTTTCAGCAGCACACCGTAAACTGCTGTAGAAGATGCGGGCGGAGGGGGGCTGCGGGGAGGGCATGGAGGAGATCAAGGGTAAAGCGCTACTGTTGATTGTTATAACATTTGTCGGCAGCTTTCTTAATTACCAGAACCCCACATATTCTGTAAATGACACACAGGCAGAGGCATATGGACGGGTTCCGTAAAGGCGCATTCCAAACTGGGATGAGACACACTGCTCTCTCCAGGCCTCCAGACACAATCAGCATCTGAGGAAGCGCAGTGCCGAATGGAGCAGCTCCTGAGTAAACGGCACCGCCATGATAATCACTCAGCCATTTGGGTTCTCACAGTAGGGAAAGGCACATGCATGCTGTCACTTGTTACTCCAACTCTTGGCTTGATTGCCTGTCAGTCAACAACTTCAGCAACAAAAAAATGAGAAGAAGGAATTAAACCACACCCTGAATTACAGCAGGAACAAAAACATTGAAGTCAGATCTACAAATGTTGCATAAAAGTGAGAAGTGTTACCCTTCGTACGCAGTATGAAGTCACAAATTAGGTACACATTTGTGCTGTGAAGACTGAAAACTGCCGTGCATTTGCGTACCACTTATGTCAATGCGGACCTGCGTACCACTTATGTTACCTTTATTATTATGAAGTAAGGAAGAGAAAAGTCTGTACATGTCACGGCTCCCCCCTTGTCCCCAATGAAGGCAGGCGCGTACGCAGGCTTCCATGCTCGTAATGTCTTTATTTCTCAAACTCAAGACAAAAGGCTCGATGGCCAGTATCCTTGGTGCTTCTGTTCTTTTTTAGTCCAGCAACTAAAACAGAACAGAAACACCCTTAAATACCCAAAACAGGCTGCCACACAAGTGGGTCCAGAGAAGGGGCTCAGAACAGAGTCAAATACTGGGAAATACGGAGATTGACAGCAACAACTGGAGCCGGACAGACCCAGAGGTTCAGACAGATAGATTCAAAGATTCAGAAGTTCAGACAAAGAGTCATAGATTCAGACAGATTTAGAGATTCAGACGGACAGATTCAGATGGACTGATTCAGACAAACGGGTTAACACTACCCAGACATGGTGGGAGATTAAACACAGGATAAGACAGAAACCTGAACACTGATTACTTCAAATTAAGAGTGATGTTTTAGCCATTTACTAGTATAACACATCTCACATGTGGCTAAGTTAGTTAACTAGTAAGGTGTGCTATTGAAATCTTTCTTCAACACAACTCAACATCAACTATTGTAGCTGAAACAAAAGAAGTCACTGGCTGAAAACATTCTGACAGACAATATCCATTACAGTAGATAAGGCCTATGCCTGAATAAATTCACATTGTGAGCACAAAATGCAAATGGACAGAGGATTGGGCATGGGGTCTGACGCTGACAACTGGGATTAGGAGGCCAAGACTGGGGTTTGCCTGATGCAGATGGGTAGAAGAAGGGAATTGTGACTGGGTGTGAGACTGAAGAGAAAATATGATACATTGGGCGTTTGTGAGACAGTGACTGGGACATGGACTGTGACTGGTATGGGATTGTGATGGGAATAGGTTGAGAGCAGGGGCAGAGACCACGGTGGGAACAGACAGATATGTGAATTATAATGGGGACTGGAAATGGACACTTGGACTGAGTGCAGGGTTTAGGAGAAGGTGTAGGTTTGGAAACAGAGGTACATGGCGCTGGAGCCACTTCCTGGACTTCATCCAAGGTGACTGCCTCGTCCTGGGTAGCCTCCCCCTGATGACTCATAGTCTGGGAAGCTGGCAGCAGGGGAGCAGGTGACTGGGATGCCGGCGTGGAATTAGCTCTCCGGAGCACTGTGGAAAGCTGGCACAGATGTGCTCTCCAGAGGGCAGATACAGATAATCATGAATTGCTGGGTTCAAACATTCAAAACTCCTGCTGCACCTGGGTAGGTCCATTCATCTGTTATGACTGGTGGCTGGCACACAGAAGTGGAGATGTATTTGCAGATGTAAATCAAAGAGTTTGATTGAATGTGCACAACTGACAATGACTGATCTCGTGCGCATGTTACCTCTTGCTCAAATTAAACCTAATTTAAGTAATTTAAGGTGATGTAAAATACGTCTAGATAGGCTGTACAGCCTGTTTAACGGCAGTGGAAACACTGGAGTAGTAATGTCCTTATCCAGTCGATATTTCAGTGTTTTACATGGCTTGCGATGAGTCTGTTTTGCACTTCATACCACAAGTGCAATGGCATCAAAAACATGCACAAAACTTGGGTTTTGAATATGGAAGTCATAAAAGTGTAAAAAGCTCAATTTTGATATACTTCTCTCCTATATTTTGTTATCCTATAAAAAGCAAATGTATTGCGGCACCAGGAGTCTTTGTCTTATATTTTCATCAAGGTTTCTCAGTTTAGTCCATAGAAGGAAACATAATGCTACTAATAAATGCTACTCTGCAGAAGTTCTACAGATTTTCCACTCTAATGGTATATGACATGCTGGTATATGGTATACTGGTAAATGAAAAATTGTGTTTTGTCTCAGCTATTTAATTTAAGTGCAAAGAAGTGAGAAGAAGAGAGAGAGAAAGAAAGAGAGTGAGAGAGAGAGAGAGAGAAAGAAAGAGAGAGCGAGCGATAGATAGTGGGCTTCTATGATATAGGGGCTGGTTCAATAAACACTACAGACTGGCATCTGTAGGGCCTTCAGCAACACTCTTTGATCTCCGCTGCTGTCAACCTGCTTCAGTTTAATTTATTTCAAGTTCCAGAAACACACTTAACCTGTTACCAGTTAGTAGTCTTTAATTGGGCTATTTGAAGTCTGGTGCAACATACAGAAAGAAAAAAAGCTTCAGAATCCACAGAGGGCTTGATGATGATGGCATTTATTTATAAATAAATAAATGCCATACTTCATTAATATTAATATTTCATTATAATTTGTTAATCAGATTATCTTTAACAAGTAAAGAGGGTTAAAAAAACAAACACACTTTAGTGGATGGAAATTAATTCCTCACCTATGCGCCTTTATTCAAAACATATTCCCAACAGTAAAGACAGTAAACATGAAAGATGAACGTATCTTGTATTATACTGTGACATTCCTGGTCGGCAGCCGCTGGAGGCCGCTATTCAATTTATCTATGTGGGACTCTTATTTTGAAAAGAAGTGTTTTTGTGTCGAGTGTCACGCCTCTGTCAGCTGTTTGGTGTTTTGAGTTTAAGTAATTGTCTTCATGATTGGTTGATGTCAGAGTCTTGTGTGTATTTAAGCTCCAGTGATTCTTGCCCTTGTGCCAGTCAACCCTAACACATATCCTCACCCTACCCGGCCTTCATGTGTCTCCTGGTTTATGTAGTCCCCTGTGTTTAGGGCCCTCATGCTTTCTTTGTTCCGTCTTTTTTGAGTTCGGGTTTTGTAATAAAAAAACAGCAAAAGGAACCCTGCGCCTCGCTACACTCTCTGAGCCCCGCACATGACATATACTCACAGGGACAGTGTAATCAATAAAAATGCCCTCTCTATAATAAACTCTTTATTAAACTCAAAGAATTTAGACAACAGGAGAGATGAGTAAGTGGGCACAAGAGGGCTGTAACACTTTTTTTCTCCTCTGTCTTACCTCCTGCTTCCCAGTACTAAACACTGGCCTTTTGTCTGGAAGGAGTAGTCATGTCTCTTTCATGCAGCTCTAACAGATGCGACTGCCACATTTCTAATTGATTTTCTCCTCAGTTTTGGAACTCTGCACCATGTGTCTACCTAATGCTGATTTGAAACATTAGATTGTTATCTTCCAGCTATGACTTCTCAGCAGGCCTCAAGCATGCCTTTCGGTAAACCATGTGAGAGACCGCCACTTAAATCGATACCAGAGATCTCAATTAGATAGATATTTGCAGCAAAAACTGTACTTTGAACACTAATAAAAATGTAATGCAGTCATTCGTCACACAGAATAATTCTGTGTGCTTGTTAAAGGTAAAGTATACATACATAATATTATATTATGTATAATAACTAAATGTACTAAGAAACATACATTTCACTCAAAATAAAATCTATAGTCTGCAAGATGAAGTGAGTCAGTCTATCTTATAGAAACCTGTGGCAGATGCTTTTGAACTGTATCTTAAAATGGAGGGCTGAATAGTTAACATGACACCATCAATGCAAATAATTCCAATTCCATTAGATTACAAGTCACCCTAAGTCTACAAAAATAGATCACAGAGAAAAACAGATTTCATAGAATCTTGTTTTAATGGGACAACACCACCAATTATGAAGCTAATCATGTTACTACTTCTATTTATACTACAGGGAGGCCTGAAACACACAGGCAGACCACTCTTTCCTACTCACGTAAAGTTGGGTTTTTCTGTTAAGTGTAAAGGCTTTCAACAACAACAAAAATGCATCTACTTCTACATGGGATTTTTCTTGACGGACACAAAAAAATGACACCTTGGTGGGCTGTTTTGTTGGCTAATCTACAACAGCAGCAATGTGACAAATCCAAAAGCGATCTCATTGACAGAGGTGCTCGCCGCCACCACCAGCAATTGACAAGCGACAAACCAAGGGTGACAAATTCCATTACACCAAACAAGAAAAAAAGAGTATATTTGGTGTGGTGAGGGATGGAGTTGGTGAAGCTGACAGACCTGCCATGACATTAATTTTGTCTTTCCAAAGACGTTTCTCCGTGGGGCAGAGAGCAAAGACACCTGAGCGATCTGTGAAATTTTCTTGCAGTTTTGCAGGGAAGGATTAAAGGATGTTAATCAGAAGAGCGAGAGGAAACAGCAGAAATGTTGCGAGCCTTACATGCCGCATTAAATGTAGATGTAAAAGTGAGACATGGCGGTGGGGAGGATGGGAGCGAAAAAGAGTACAGCTTCACATGGAGGTAAAATTGAGGGCTTAATTTGAAGGCCATCATCACCATCATGGCATGGACTGGTGTCAGTGATACATTTCCATCTGATGGAAGAACGCTAACATTTTGAGCCTGCACAATAAAACAAAAGCTTGGAATCAAATTGCACATACCAATAAGAGTCCTTGGGCAAGATCAAGAGCAGTCTATGCAGCTACAATGTGTAACGTCATTCAGTTGTAAGTAACTCTGGATCATAGGCATACGTGGTGTGGGGACATTAAAATAAAAACATATTACATACAAACAAAACTGTTACCAGGATTACATAATTTCCATAATTTATATGCATATATGAAAAGCAATAGAAAGGTCAGTATCAACAGTATATAACAGAGATGATTTTATAAATAATTTAAGTGATTTGTATGGTAACTACCTGCAGTTTACCTGCTGCAGTCAAGGAACTTTAGGTAGCAGCTCTAGCTACAACATCACTAGTTAATTAACTATTCTGTTGGAAGTTCTTACATATGTTCTTAGCTAGCTATACATCTTTTGTTAAACATCACCCACTTGAGGGATGAGCTCACCTCTGAAAGACAGTTCTTGTTTGTGAAATAAAGTTTCAGCGACACCCCCACAAAGGGGCCCAAATTCCTTAGCTATCCACCACAAAAGATTCAAGAGCATAAAGCAAAAGTGTGCTGATGTGAACAAATCAAGGAACAGATACAAGAAAATAACTGTTCATTTTCTTGTATCCAAAATGCCCATATACAAAGTTCGAGTTTAGGATATTCAAAACTAACATGAGCCAGCCACAGTGAGGATGGTCAGAGAAATAAGTCTTCAAACACCACAGTTTCAGAATTATAGGTTGGTTTTTTGCCACACAACACTCAAACTGTAAGTGGGACAGTGGTCAGACAAAACAAAAACTGAGCTCTAATACCAAGTGGTTAATGTCATGTGAGGCTGTATTTTTTCCAAAGGCCCCGGCACTATCATTCACGTACGTGGCATTATTGATTCTAGAAAACACCAAGAAATTTTAAACAAAAATCTGGCAGCCTCTGCCAAGAAGCTCAGTATTCCAGTAATACAACAATCCAATGTGCACATCAAAATCCACTCAAAAATAACTGAACACAAAATCAAGCTTCTGTCATGACCATCCCAGTCCCCTGACCTAAATCCAATTGAATACTTGAGGGTTTAGCTCAAAAAGAGAATGGACAAGAACAGACTCAGGACTCAGACTGAAAGATCTGGAGATACTGCATTGAAGAACACCTGGAAATCCCTTCTCCTATATTCTGAGCTCTTTTAAAACATTAAAATAGAAGACTCAGTACTGTTTTGTTGGCAAAGGGGGTTGGAAAAAATAGTTAATGGGGGGTGCTAATAATTATGACGTGATTTTTGGAATTAAATTTTTTTGTGATCATCTGTGATTTTTTTTCTTGTGGTAATGCGTTTAAATGGAATTTATCTTTTTTTATTTGCTGGGCAAAGAGAACATCTAAGAATCATAAAAAAACATTTTCACTCATATGAAATGGGGGTACTAATAATTCTGGACTGTAATTGCCTATTTACAGATGTTGAGTAAATAAGTAAAATGTTTCACACTGGCCTGCCGAATTAGCATTTGATGCAGACGAGGCTATGAGCATGATGCCAGAATCAAGCTTCAGTTAAGCTCAAGGGGGCAAGCAGCCACCTCTGCATGACTAGTAATCTGGAAGTCCTGTACACTTCCATACTTATCGTAATGTCCCACATGTGCACTTTACACCATGCAAATGATGTGAAACAATGTGCCAGGCTGCTCCAGTCACCTGTTGTTAGTCTCAGGAACAAAGGCGGGGTGCTGCTGCCAGGCCCCACAGTCAACCAGGTAATGAGGCTTCATGAATATGTATGAGGGCCAGTGCCAGAGATGGCAGGCAAGCTGGGTGATTGACAAATAATATAAACAATGATAACAAGCAAGGGCAAAGACAAAAGCCTGTGAAGGCCAAGCCAGTCATAATAGAGAGAAGGCTGTTGCCGTGGCGAGGTGCAGAAGGGAGGGCTGACAGGGCATGCATTGCATGATAGGTCTCAAGATGTATAACTGAGAGAATACCACAGTAAACCCCCCCTTGTACGCGGTTCAGCAGTCGTGGCTTCAGTCTCTCGCGTATTTTTTCTGGTAATTGTTTGCGGAAACTCCCACACGTTTGCGGAAACCACAGATATCTTCTGCATTTTTTTTTGCTTTTGTGACATCCGGGCCTCGCCTGCCACACCCCTTGTGCTGGGTTGTTTATGTTTAGGTGCGGCGCTTAACAAGGCAATCAGACACATCTGAAACGGAATGAGCCTCCAGTGCTCAGTGCTGCGCCCAAACATAAACAACCCAGCACGAGGACAAGGTGGCGTGGCAGACAAGGCCCGGACGTCACAGTTTTTTTCGTGGCAATATATAATTATTCATGCGTTTTAGTGCTAAATTGTTCAGAAAAATCTAATTTACTAATTTTGTAAAATAAATATTGACGTAAATTCAGCTACATTTCCATATAAAATATAACTATACATTTTTGGTACTGTCCAGAGAACACAAAGAAAGCTCGTCTTGGGATGGTGAAATACCGCTGTACTCAGAGGTGGGAGGTTTGAAAGTAGCCACTCCAAGAATGTTATTTATTTCTCCTTGCTGCTGAGTGGCTGCTGCCCTGTGACGCATCTCGTGTGGAACTATCACATGTGTTTCTCTGAGTGTTCTCATGTTTTTCATTTTGTTCTTCTTAAAGCTCTGTATTTTTATTACCATAAATTAAATTAATTAATTTTTGTATTTACCCTGCTTGTACCAAAGAAAATGCGCATGCACGAATTACAGTACAGTCCATATATGGGTAACATTGGTATTTTACATTCTAGCACTGCAGGAGACAGCAGCTCAGTGTACACTGTACGGTACGGATACGGGTTTACCTTTACATTTTTAAAGGGTAACGTATTAAGCTTAGTTTAAAATGAAATTAAAGTGTTTTAGGAGCATATCTGGGGGCATATTTATTATATTAGTTGAAAAAAAGGCACATCGGTTGAAAAAAAAATGCCTAATTTTTATAGTGTAAACCCTAAATACGCCCCCAAATATGCTCCCAAAACACTTTAATTGTGCTAGAATTTAAAATGCCTGGTACTGTTAGACAGAGAGATCGCACTCTTCACCACATTCACAGACATTGTTAGCAATTAGGGGTACTTTGAAATTGCGCCAAACTACACTCAACCCCAGCACCCACGATGTGGGACGGAGAGATTCCGCAAGTCTTTCCTTCCAACCGCTGTCAGACTGTACAACAAAGACTTTG
>JBBIGA010000032.1:20142-36414 GCA_037576975.1 Alestes dentex | reverse complement strand
AAGTCTAAAGTCAAGTCCCAAGTCTCTGTTTGTGTGACTTAAGTGCGACTCGAGTCCGAGTCTCAGACTCGAGTCCCTAAACTCGCTTTGTGAAACCGATAACCCAGAGTTTTCGTTAACTTGGATATACTTTGAATTTTCACTAAACCCGCTTTCTGAAACAGGGCCCAGCTCCTAAAAGAACTGAACAAAATCAGAAAAAAAACAAATACACCAACATAATAACAGACGCCAGAAGCTGAAAACTAAATCTAGTGATCAGCAGCTCTTCCAAAATGGCCTCCTGCCAATAATCTAATTCAGAAAAAAAAGAAAAGAAAAAATAACTGATGACTAAGTGGGCCACTCAATGAACATTTAGAACATAAAAATATATAGAAAATGAAATAACAATAGGAAAAGAATTAAGTAAATACACAATTTCAGAGAAGAAATAACAAATGAACTTGGCAAAACAAATACAAGACTATATCAGCAACATAAATCTCATTAATGAGTATTTTAACGATCAAATTAAATAACTAAGATAACGGAGACTAAAGAAAAGCATCAACCAAAGGAAGAAATTACATAGCCACGCTAAAACTTAAATACCAAAACACTTTAATACCCTGCGCACCTCACACGCACGCGCACGCACAGAGACCACTCACACTTAAAACAGGTCCAAGTTTAAAAGCACTCAGTGACGCCAGCAAAGACAAAGCTCTCAGCAAAGCAGTAGAAACAAAGCAGTCAGTGACGCTAGCAGCGACAAAGCACTCGGTGAGGCCAGCAGAGGCAAAGCACTCAGCGACGCCAGCAGATGCAAAGCACTCGGGGACGCCAGTGGAGGCAAAGCAGCAGTGTTCCTTTCACGTGCCCGTCGACCCCAGTCCACCTTAACGTGGAGAATACCGACTAAGGGCTGATTCCTGTGGAACACCAAAATTAACAAAGAAAATAAAAAAATAGAAAAGAATTAATAAACAAAATACGCTGTACCAGCTGTAGGAGCAAGGTGCACCAAAAACAGGGCCCACTCAACAGGAAGGGGTGAGCCTAACTATTTATAGTACGCCCTCCAGTGGTGGTTAATTAACTCACCTGGACCCAAAAGCCACCACAGGTGGTTCTTGTCCTGCTACATACTGTTGAAATAAACATTACTATTACCTGTATGTAAGATATGTACAATATTTTGTATATTTTGTAGTGATTTAACATTAACTATGAGGAGACTGAGGGAAGAGCAGGAGAGAGAAGATACATCAAAATGTGAAGCAGCAAAAGCAGAACATGGAGGTGAAGTACTTAGGGCAAGAAAATCAAGCTGCCCAGGGTGCATGGTGAGGTACTGTTTGTTTCGCGGCACGCGCCGGGGATAAAGGGTGGTTTGTTTCACCAAAAATATTGACCAGGAGCCGCCTCTGCCTAAACTACATATTCATTAAAGCAAACACACATAAGTGACAGCATGTGCTTCTCTACTTATTTGAAGGATACTCTGTAGTACAACCTTTATTATGTTTTTGTTAATGTTTTATATAGGCAAACCTTCAGGGCCTGAGAGACTGTATTATTTTCATGTTAAAATCACTAAAACTTTGCTCATGGGGACCAGCCCACTGGAGCTCCTGTGCTACCATGTCTATTTATTGAACATATTTATTTGGCCACTGAACAGGAAGTGTGCCCTCATTGTGGCCCTAGAATCATAGAAGTGCTACTGTTTGAAAGGGGGTGAACATTGTTTGAAAAGTAACTTTGAAAGGGGTTAATCGCTTTCTGTTCTCACTGCATGACCTTCAACTGAGATACCAACTGACTGAATCAGGAACAGTTTTCATGGATAGGGGGCGACACAGTTCTACTTATGACAAGCTGTGTTTGAGGGAATCTCAAAAATCTTACTACATGGACTTTGAATGAGCCTCACAAAGTTATTTCAGAATTGGTTATTTCTTGTTTTCTTCACATGGGCATCTATTATAACTAAATTAGCAGTATGAATTTTAAAGTAATGTTTGTTTAATGTTACATTGTGTTTATCAACATCATACCGTAATCCCAAGAAAGCAGCCTAACACTCCAGCTCTTTTTAAGGTCTAGTACAGTCACTCACATTTTGCAGGGAGGTGCTGAAACAGTTAACACTGAAACAACACGAAGGGTGATATGAAAATGAGCAGGAAGCAAAAGGGGAACTGGTAAAGATATCCTGTGAAAGGGTGGGGTTTAGACAACTGTTGCGCACATCACATTTGCTGAATAGGAAGAAAGAAGAGAGAAGTCAAAAGAATGTTCCAACGCAAAGGTCGTGCCTAAGATTGTGTTCTTAGTGGATCAAAAGCGATCAGGTAAGCATGCTGAGGTCCTTTTAATGACTTAATTTGCAGGTCCATTTTTTGGGAAGTAGTAAAATGTCAGTCTTTAGAGATGTTTCAGGCTTTCTTGTGAGCACAGGGATGGTGAAAGTGAAGTAAAAAAATATTTACAGTAACTCTGCTAGATATGCTTGTTCTCATTTCTTTTTATCTGTGAATGCACAGTATGATACAATACACATTACAAGTCTGTATGACTTAGTGGTCATTGTTAAAACACAGTGTCATGCTGTAATAGAATCATTCTGAAATGCATGACATATATCCATGATATGTTTTTGGTTTTTTTTAGTTCTCATAGGGGTCTTTTTCCTGCACATGAAGCCTCTTAGCTATTTAATCAAATTCATGGCACCATGCAAATCAGCACTGCAGTATGGAAAGTTGACTTTAACAAGAGAATTACTGAATGCATCCGGAAGATGTGTTCCTAGGCCACAGACTTTTAGGCAAATAATTATGGATATTTTGTAACCAAAATTATCTAAGATTGTCAACTTTTTTTTGCTTTTGGCTATATTAAAATCGCTATATATATTAATATATATTAACTCATTAATTTCGATCAATTAATCACAGAAAAAAAATAACAGGAAAAAAACACTACGCTACAGCTCCCTCACACCCTCCACCCCCGTTCCAGACCACCCAGCAGTGGGACCCCACATTAAAATGCTTCAGTAATTCAGAAAATTACTTGTTCGACAAACTACTAAATCATGGGGTGTACATTTTGCCTTCATTTTTGTTAAATAAATAATCTGTTGTGTGTTGTTTTACACCTGAGGTACTGAACTGAACAGCTTTGCCTTAGTTTTTAAGAACTGCTGACAATATTTCTCCTAATTAAAAAAAATATATATTGTTCTTTAGAGCATAATTTTAAAGGAAATGACAAAACATCAAAATAAGAGAAATGATGCAGTGTTTACAGAACTTGAATAATTCGAAGAAAACAAATCTCTTGTTCACTCTTAAACAAAATGGCAATAATTACCTTTGATGTTCCCCCTGGAACAGGGGGTGGGGAATGTGAGGGAGCTGTAGTGTTTTGCCATCCAACTGGTCACATTGCAAGAGGAGAGTGTTGATTACAGCATTGCTTTTTTATACTTTTCCTCATAAAATAAGATTTGATTCAGGTGATCACCTGCCATGGAATAGTTTTCATACTCATAGAGACGTGGACTTATAAATAAATTGCAGTTGTCTATTTGTTTCTGGAGCTATATATATATATATATACACATATATATTTAGTGCGAGAGAGAGAGACCTCCTAGGGAATTAAATTAGCTTTGAACCTTTATTTAAGTATGAACTTTCAGTATTTTGCTTCTTTATCTGCAGTTTCTCTTTGCAATAACAAAGGAAATATTGCTTTTTAATGCACTGCTTTATTCTCCTAATACAAAGTAAGCACCAGATAAAATTTGATAATATTTAGGTTATAGTTGAATTAGATAATATACAGTGAGAGGAAACATATACAAACCCATAAACTGTGCATTTAAGCTCTTGTGCCAGTTTTGTACATGCTTCTGATTTGCACTTGAAACTAATGCAAAAGGATTTGTTCATCAGACTCATGCTGTATTTTGACCTTGTAGTTATAAATTAAAACAAACATAGCAAAGCAAAAAATATTTTGATACAGCGTTAGATATATACAGTCAAAAGAAATACAAATAGCGCTATGTAATGGAGCTAATGAAGGAATTTAATCTCATCACCGAATCTAGGCAGAAACAATTCATTAAGGAAAATTCAGCAAGATAGCATACAGCTAAAATAACTCTACTGATTTCTAGCCATGGCCTAACCATGACTTAATTTAACTGAAAAGCTATTTAGGATTTTAAGTGCAATTTGAGCATCCATCATTCCCCATGTAACATCTGGTGAACAGAACATGGTTTGCAAAGAGAAACTGGCCCCTAAATAAAAATGGAACCACGATGCTGCTAAATGGTAGACATCACAAAGCTACAAACAACACATTTGCAGCAAAAGCTAATGCTATTTGTCCTCATCAGTTTCCTCACCAAATTATTTTTGTTTGTACTTATGAATACATACATTTTTGGTTCATATACACATGTAGTCAAAGGGCATTGTTTATGTGAATATAATGTGGATATAAGCACAGGACATATTAAATAACAAACACAAAATGTTTGAATACTTGTTGTCTCTCCCTGTAGTTCCATTTACATCAAAGCACCTCTAAGTAGAGAAAATAGCCTTTGTTCTACTTTTTCTATCAAAAGGATGATTATAATGCTACAGTGGTTTTGGAAAGGTTAAACACTTTGCAACAAGGAAACTTTCTCACTTTAAGCAAATATTGTCACTTCTTGTTCACATCAGTGAATCATCGTAATTCTCTCTCTCATTTACAAAGACCTGTTATCCTTTAATATTTCAAACAACATATTACTCCACTAATGACAAACTTATTGACACTATGACCAAACACATCGCATATATGGTTTGCAGTTACTTCTTCTATTCTTCTTCCATTATTATTACTATTACTAATAAATGTAAAATGTTCCTGTGTACAATTCCCATTTTCCTATTATACTAATCTTTAGATCATGCAATGACTCTACCTTTAGCTAAAATGCTGAGAACCATTTAAATGCTGACTTTCTTTACTCAACCTCTGCTTCACTGCATAAAATAAAATAAATAAAACCCAGCAACAAAACCTTTTAAGGTATTTAGTTATGTTTAGTTTCAGTCACATATGAATGTAAAGTGAAAAAGTAAAGTAGCGCCAGGAACCCTTTTATGTGCAGATAATCTGTGGCCCAGTGTTGCTGTCTGACTTAAGCCACAACATCAGTAATGTGTACAAACTTATCAGTCAGGAACCTTACTGACAGGGGACACTCATGGGTTCCTGTTGCCTAATGTCGTGCTAAGTTTAACAAAAATTTCCACGCTTGACTATAGTCGACTAAAAGAATTACATTAAGCACCACTGACTTGGCAAAAACTCATAGACGTCTGCAGGTGTTAAAATATTTCGCCAAAGCCTAAAGATTTATGCAACACAAAATCAAATACTTGGTTTTTCTCCAGAAAATCACAATTTATTTTTTATATACTAAACAAATGAACATGATTCACTTTTACATGGTTTTGTTACACCTTAAGTTCATTTAAATAAATAGATTGTTGTTACTGTTTATTTAAGAGTGATGTGTATATAATCCTCTGTTGTAACTGAACCCTAAACTATTCATTCTGTAATAGCTTAGGTCATTGTAATAGGTCCTTAGCTTCATATTAATTTCATTTCATTTGTTATGTAGTACAATTGACAATAGCTACAGTCTGGATGAATACAGTATACAGAATAGAGTCGTGTGCAAAAATGCAGAAGTTACCTATGCAAAAATGCAGAACAGAGGTAGACAGCAATAAATATGATGCAAATATAGCAGCAACAGGACAGAGAATTTGCAGTGTAATAAACAGAAGCATATTTACAGAGGTAATAGTGGGGGTTGGTGTTGGTGGTGTATGTATGTGTGTTGGAGGCGGGTACAGTTTGTTTCTGTTCTGGTCGAGAAGCCTGATGGCCTGAGGGAAGAAACTGTTCCCCATTCTGGCAGTGGAGGCCTGTATGCTATGGAACCTTTTAAGGAGGGAGAAGAGACTGTGAGGGTGAGTGGGGTCATCCACAATGCTAGTGGCTTTGCAGATGCAGCGTGTAATGTAAATGTCCATGACAGAGAAGAGAGAGACCCAAATGATCTTCTCAGCTGTTCTGACAATCCTCTGTAATGTCTTATGATCTGAAATGTTCCTCTGCAGAACATGGTGAGGATTGGGGTTGGAAGGTGCACTCTCCTCTTGGTTTCTTGGAGTTAAGGGTCCACGTGAGGGGTCGCCGATGCTCAGCGGAGAGTGATCAGATTGCATCCTCCTAAAGTCAACAACCATTTTTTTTGTTTTATCCACATTTAGGGACGGGTTGTAATTGTATGCTGCCTCATCATTCTCGCTGATCAAACCCACGACAGTTGTGTCATCAGCAAACTTGATGATGTGGTTGAAGCTGCATGTTGCTGCACAGCTGTGCGCCAGCAGCATGAAAATCAGAGGGCTGAGCACACAGCCATGGGGGGCCCTGTGTTTAGCGTGGTGGTGCTGAAGTCTAGGATACAGTTACAGAGAGAGATGTTTAGGCTTAGCAGTCTCAGCATCCCAAACAGATGCTGAGGAATGATGGTATTGAATGCTGAACTGAAATCTATGAGCAGCATTCTTATGTAAGTGTCCTTTTTGTCCAGATGGATGAGGGCCAGGTGAAGGGTGGTGGTGATGGTATCATCCATAGAACAGTTGGGAGGGTATGCAAATTGCAGAAGCATTTCATGATGATGGATGTAAGTGTGACAGGATGATGGTTATTGAGGCAGAACACTGACGACTTCTTTGGCATGGGGATGTTGGTGGTGGCTTTGAAACATATTGGAACGACAATGGTGCTCTGAGAGATATTGAAAATGTACATCTGAACAGTGGTCTGCACATCCTCTGAGCACACATCTAGGAATTTTCCAGCAGCTTTCTGTGGGTTGACACGGAGCAGAGTTTACCAGCACAACAATCATGGTCAGACAGAGCTGGTGTCCTCCTCACTGCAATTTCATTTTGGGCTTCAGACCGTGCATAGAAGTGATTCAGTGCATCTGGAAAAGAGGCCTCACCATCACAAGTAGGTGGAGATGTCCTGTAGTTTGTGATGGCCTTGGAGACAGTAATGTCATCGATGCACTTAATGATGAAGCCAGTGACCGACATTGTGTAGTCCTCCAGGTTGATAAAGCAATCGTATGTTGCAGCCTCCCTGAACATATCCCACTCTGTGTTCTCAAAACAACTGAAGAGCAGAGATAGCACCTGGGGGCCAGATCTTTGCTTTTGAACTGGCTTGGTACATCTGAGCTGTCTGTAAGCTGGGAACAGCATGATGGACACGTGGGGGCCAACCCGATCTCACGAGTTTTCGTGCAGCCATCACAAAATACAATTGAATCAAAATACGTGCTCCGATCACGATTAAGGGCTTTTTCGTGCTAGGACAACGCTTCACTTTTTCGTGCTAGGACAACGCTACACTATGCTAAATATTTTCATGCACACTGCGTTAAATCACCAGTATCTGCGCTAACTGGTGACTCTTACGGTTAGGTTAAGGTTAGGGTTAGGTTAAGGTCAGGGTTAGGTTAAGGTCAGGGTTAGGTTAAGGTTAGGGTTAGGTTAAGGTTAAGGTTAGGGTTAGGGTTAGGGTAAGGTTAAGGTTAAGGTTAAGGTTAGGGTTAGGTTAAGGTAAGGAATCAACTTATCAACTTATCAAATTATTTCTCTCCTACTGTCTGGGTAGTGAAGCGTTGTCCTAGCACGAAACAGAGAAGTGTTGTCCTAGCATGAAATAACGCCCTAAATCGTGATTGGAGCACGTATTTTGATTAAATTGTATTTTGTGATGGCTGCACGAAAACTCGTGAGACCAGGCTCTGGGGGCAGGGCGCAGTGCAGTATGCACCAGGGATGTTTGTTTAAATACAGTCCAGCGTGCCCCCCCCCCCCACACACTCCCTTTTCCTCTTTGGAAAGTCCACCTACTGGTGGAAATTAGGGAGGAATGACTTGAGATTTGTGATTAAAATCTCCAGCGACTATAAACAGTCCGTCAGGAGCTCCGTACAGTTCGGCCAGTGCTTTTAGTGTTAGCACTAGGTGGGATGTACACTGCGACTATGAGCATGTTGGTGAATTCCCTTGGTAAATTAAATGGTCTGCACCTAATAGTCACAAACTCCAACAGTGGTGAGTAGTAGGTTGGAAAACCACAGCGTTCCTCCTCTTGGTGCTTAGTTCCACATCTCGGGCACTATGGTACATTGGTATGTTGCTAATCTGCGTAACTGTTTCCAGAACACTTTCCGGAAAGCCATGTCTCTGTAAAAACAAAAACACAGCATTCTCTGAACTCACGCAGGGTATGTAGTCCAGTTTATTGTCCAGGGAGCAAACATTGGCCAGAAGGCTGCCCGGCAAGCAATAACTTTTAGCCTATCGTGGACCCGTTCACTTCCCACATTTCTGCTCCCTCGTGCAGTGCTTGCAATATTGCCTTCCCCAGCCAGCAGCATCAGGTGATGCTGTGGTTCGTCCTTGAGGTAAGATACCCACTTGTTTTTTTTTATCTGAAGCAAGGTCTGGTGGTCGTAGACATGCTTACCAACTGTACAGATGCACGGTAGCAAAGGTTTGGTGTGGAGTCCAGAGAAAAACATACTTGTGCAACATACTTCCAATGTGTTGGAATCAAGACCGCTGTGACCTAGTGCACCGCCAGCTTATGTCTCAGACTGACTGACTGACTGATTATATCTCTGGTCACTGACACCTCTTGTTATAAAACTCAACTCATTAATGGCTTCAGTAACAAGAGTGAGTACACAAGCTCGGAATGTATCACTTATAAGTTTTGTGTTGCCACACAAGCCAGCCATTCTAGTTATCACCTATGAATCTACAGCTCTCATCAAAAGTTGGAATACGTCTAGTCATATATAGATTATTCAAACAAAATGTAAAACCTAAAGAGATACTGTTAAGTTCATGGCTGTTTATGTCAAATAGCATTGCTGATTGAAGTGAATGATTAGTGAAAATGCTTACATTTCATTTTAACTTAACTTAAGTTAAAATGCACTTTAAGAGTTTGTGGTTGGCAGTTTTAACTTCACAGACAAACCTACACTCTGACTTATGTTCAGATTTCAATGTATTGGTCACTAATGATTTAATTTTAATGTAATATTATTACTATTTTTTAATGTCCTGGTCAAAAGTGTCCATGCCTAGTTTCTAAATGCTAATGCTGCCTGACAGTCTGTTCTGCTAAAACCTAGAGCATGCTGCATAAGCAGCTAAATCTCTCATCATGTATTAATTCATGAGCAGTACATACAGTATACCATAATTAGTAGACAAATCAAACAATCCACCATGACTGCAGTTTTTTTTGGCTTATTTGATAATGGGATGCCATTGCATAGAGGATAACATTCACTCATTTCAGGCAGCATTGCCACTCACCAGCTAATTGCAAGGCTTTTGTGAATTAAATTCAGAGCATTAGAAAACAGTAATCTCCTAAAAGGTACATAGATTTACATGGATTTCAACTGGTTTCAATGTTAGGTAACTTGATGAACTTCAAATATTTATACTTTGAAATTCTTCATATTTTTTCTAATTATGTTTTATTATTAGTGTGATTGTGTCAGGAGTCACACTACTGTTCTTCAATTTTATTTTAGCATTATTAGTGTGATTACTTCAGCAATCACATTATTGTTGTTCTTAAATCTTATTATTATTTTTATTCCACTTGTTTTATTGGAGCCACTTCTCCTCTTAGAGCTTTTGAAATAAGAGCATAGTTCCAATCTCAAAACGTTCATTAATATCTGGTGTATTGCGCTTGTACAGTGTTAATTGAGTATTAATCGTTAAAAAAAACTGGTCAGGTCTCCTCCGTAGTGAATGGGAAAGATAGTTGACTGTTGAGCCGCATTTTAGATCAGTGTGGTGAGAGAGCTGGTGACATGATGTGTTTGACAGCGGAGAACGGAAAAAAAGCTAAAAAACGAAATGCAAAGAAACAAACACAGAACAAAACACACAGCACGTACATAAAACGGACATCCAGACACTAAAGCTCAGTTCAGTTATAAAAATAAAGTTGTGTGACTGTTTGTTGTGGTTTAATGAAAAATAATCAGCCCTTGAATGCTGCTGTGTGTTCAGGTGTTTCCATAAATGGCCTGGTAAGAGCCAGTATCACTAATAGCAGTACCTACATAATAATAACAACAACAACAACAAAACAACAGCTGTCAGGGCTGAGGTCTATGACAGTGGGTGGCAGCTAGAGGCCACCCATATTTAAGTTGTTACTGGGGTTTGTTTTTGTACTTTTATTTTGAAAGATGAGGTTTGTGTTGAAGAATTTCAGCTGGAGCTAGTTTATGTTAAGTACCTGTGTTTTGTGATTGGTGGGTGGGTTTTGGTTTTTGTTTTGAAAAATAAAGAAATATGAACAAGTATATCTGCTTCTGCACCTGCTCTCTGTCTGGAGAAGAGGGGGGACGTGACAACGACAACAAGAAAAATAATAATTATGATAGTAGTAGTAGTAGTAGTAGTAGTAGTAGTAGTAGTAAGTCAATGTTATTCAAAGTTGACACCCACAAAGGCATGGCCCAAATTTGGAAAAAAAGTTCATTAACTGAACTAGTAGAATGTCTGACTTAACCAGTAACTGTTTTGCCAAATTAACTGCATTATATCTGTTTTGCCAAATGAATTACATTATGACAGACCTAACTAATATAGATGCTTTGTCCTCAAGTGCAGACATATGCCAACAGCCTTAGTTACAAATCAATTAATGTAAACATGCTTCTTTTTTAATGGTTACCAGGTTAATAGTAATTATCTCTAGATTTTTCCCTTCCTTTATTGGGCTGTGTTGATGCAACTTCCTCATGGCCCGTGTTAGACCAGTGAGTCATGGCCAGCTCAACATGTTAAGCAAAGTTGCTGAAAGTGATAGGCATAAACTACAGGTTATTCACTGAGATATACCATTGTTTGGAAGTTACATCAAGCCCACAATCTTCATCGAAATATTACATTTTTGCCTATTTTAAAATGTTTAGTTTTTTTAATGTGATTCTAGCTACACCAAGAATACAAACAAACTTGTTCAGTGTGTTACAATTATCCACATTGAACAAGTGTGGATAATTGCTGACCCAGTGCTAACCCAGTACAGCATTAGCGAGACCTAATGCTGTACTGGGTCAGCACTGAATTCAGGCAAGCAGAAACTAAGAAATGGCTGAACTCTGTGTGATAATGTTTAGGCTGTTACAAGGGGTGGCAATAGCAGCTAAAGAAACCAGGAAATGGTGTGATGAGTTGATGTTTAAAATAGACAGTTTAGCTTCTCTTCTCTACAGAGTTGAGAGAGGTGACAAATGACTACTCAGCTTTTAACTAACTTAGTGGGACTGACTACCAAAATCTGCAAGGTAGAAAATAGCTAAAATAAAAGACAGGCAACATTCAAGCAACCTCTTTTTCACAAATGCGAAATGACAATGTTTTACATGCAATGAATTTGAGAGCCATGTGATCTCTTTTTATTCTCAAATTTCCTCACAGTTTGCCTTTGTATCAGTAGAGTATGTGTTCTCTAGAGCAGTGGATTTCAAACCAGTCATCAGAAAAACCCAGATGGTCCACATTTTTGCTGTATTCCTATGTGTTGGGTTGGAATAAAATTCTTGACTTGGGGGTCCAAAAGGAACAGTTTGAGAACCACTTCTATCTAGGTTAGGTGTACTTAGACAGCAAGAATGATGCACTTGGGAAGGCAGTCTAATATAAATTATGTATTTGGTAGTCACATAATTGAGTTAATGTTATTTATGTAATGTAAGAACAGGTAATAATATTACATTAAAATTAAATCATTAGTGACCAATACATTGAAATTGCAAAAGGGCATCAGAATTTATCTGCCGAGAATTTTAGTGTTTTAACCAGAACCCTGAAAAATCTTTAGCAGTTTTTTAGTTAAAACAGTGGTTCTGTATAGATCTGTGAACACTCAAACATTTTAATGTTCTTTGGCTGGTTGAAAGATTCTTCTCTATGATAGTGATAGCGAACATGTTATAAATGGCTCTGTTACAAGTTAAATAAACTTTTGATACTCTAGCTGTAGTTTTTTGACACCACATTTGAGATAGTAGTCTGTAATAGGGTGCACATGAAAGATTCAAGAACACTGATTTATTCACAGAACAAGTTCAAAGGCTACAGCATGATGAGGAGCTTTAAATCTGAGTGCCAGCCAAAATAATGGACCCAACTGCAGAGCAGATAAGAGTCTGCATAGAGAATTGAATCACTGAGTCACCACAGGTCGGCCGGGATTCAATCCTGCAATGAGTGTAACTCGAGCTGCGTTACTCACACTTCGCGGCCATGAATTCATTCGTAGCAAACAGGGCTCAGCCGGAGCATTAGACTGCCCTGTTGACTCGCTTTGCCACTGAGGCGGAACTAAAGACTGCCAGGGAGGAAACTGGCCACTTATCTAAAGTCACTTTCAACCAACGCAGCGCAGAGTCCGGCAAAAGGCCAGGCTCATTTCAGAGAGAGGTGGGGGAAAGGGGAAAATGTGCCTAGGGAAAAGCATGTGAACACTAAGACTCAGCAATCAGTCCGAGTGCGAACAACGGTCTTGAAGGGCTGTCCACGCAGTCGATACCGGCTGATTGCAGGAGGGTGGTGGCCTTCGACTTTTTCTTTTTCTACCCGACATGCCAGTGGCAGTGCTACGTCTCCCCCTGCTGGTCGCAGTGGCCAGTCCAGGCTGGCCCTTTACAGGAACAGAAGTATATTTGGAAAGGAATCCGATGTGCTCATCGAGGAAACATTAGCAACAAAGGTTGCCATTGACAGTGCAGTGGGAGCACATGCAAATGCCAGATTAGAAACTGATACCTGTCTCTTTTTGTATCAATTTCAAGCTAGGTCACACATCACGTGGAGGAAAGCTGAGGTGCAGAGACTGTTCAGGAGCATCAAGAAGCACAGTTACAGTCAGCTTCATAATTATTGGCACTCTGGGTAAAGATGAGTTTTAAAACATGTCATGTAAAATGTTTTAGTGGTTAATTAGTTCCATTACACATTGAGAATGTGCAGGAAGTCTAACCTTTAGTTAAAGAAAATTTAGTCTTACAAAACAAAATTCTTGCCAGTGAACATTACAGCAAAGGCCCTCTCTTTTGGACTCTCCTGTTCATCTGACACACCTTCTACACAGTTTGTTAGGATGGAAGTAGTGTTTAATTGTAGTATTGGAGACTTGTTGACCTCCGCAATTTTCTAACCATGATCACTGGAGAACTTAATGCCTCTCTAGCTATGCTTCTCATTGTCTAACTTATGAATCATAATAGCATTTTTTTAAAGGTGACATCATATCTGAATGAAAAATGTCAGAAAGTATTCTGGAGGAGGTCTTTATAAAGCGCTCCCAGCAAAAGAAGAAAACTTCACCCTTAAACTTCAAAGAGAGGTTGTTCGTACTCACACAGGACAAGATTGCATACTACGACTATGACTTTGAAAAAGGAGTAAGTAAAAATTATTTCACTGACAACTGGATTAACTTGTATTCAGTGTAGACAGAATTTTTTCTGTAATAAAATCATGTAATAAAATCTAACATTTGATGTCATGTGAATACTTACCAAGTGACTACTTTGATTTTCATTTGTTTATTAAGTTTGTCTAAATTATTAACTTCAATAATTCTTCCTGATTTCAGAAAAGGAAAGGGTTAAAGGGATCTGTGGACATTGACAGGATTAAATGTGTTGAGATTGTGATGCCAGAAGACAGTGCTCCTTCAGATCGACTGTTTCCATTTCAGGTGAGATAACAAGCTTTGCAATAAAAACCTTTGTATTGCTGTATGCAAATGTCACGATTTTTTATTTTCTAAGTGAAAATAGGTTAACACATTCTCTGTAGGGAACAAACATAAATATAGTATTTCTTCTGTAAAGTTAAGTGCATAATTTAACATATTGTAAAAAAAAAAAAAAGGCAGTAGTTAGTATCCACCAAAAGTTGTGCAAAGAAGGATATAAGGTGGTCATGGATGGCCAAGGCTCTCTAATCCACAGGTGGAACAACAGACAGCTGAAAAAAATTGATGGGAAATTTGATGTGACTCTGATAGAAAGGTGTCAGAACACATAGTTAACTGCAGCTTGCTGCTTATCAGGCTGTGTAGATCAGTCAGAATGCCCATTCTGATCCCTGTCCACCTTCAGTGGCCATGTAACCATCAGAACTGGATCGTGGAGCAAAGGAAGAAGGTAGCCTGGTCTGATGAATCAACTATTTTCTTACCTTATGTGGAAAATCGATTATGGGTTGTTCACCTGGGAAGAAATGACCTGAGAATGCACAACGAGATGAAGGCAAGCCGGTGAAGGCAGAGGGATTTTCCGATGCAAAACGTAGGGTTTTTGGCATTCATTGTTACTTCAACCCATACCACCAACCTAACATGACAAAAAGTTCAAGGTGTTGACTTGGCCTCCAAATTCCTCAGATCTCAATTTGATCATATGTGGGATGTGCTGGATAAACTAGTTTGAGCCTCTCTTGATCTGCTGCTAATATCTTGATTGCCATATACCACAGCAAGCCTTCAGAGGGCTTGTGGAGGTTATGCCTTAATTGGTCAGAGGAGTCTTGATAAATCAGTTGTCTAATACACAATATTAGACAACTGATTTAAATGGTATGACTGATTGGTGTAAGAAGAATATGTTCCTCTGTAAGAAGAATATATTCGTCCTATAAAAGTCTTTTTTGTAGATGCAAGGTTTGTTCCAAAAGTGACAATATTATGGCGTGAGTCGAGTGAGTATTAAGAGGTTAAGTAAGCAGTCAGGCAGTGAACAGGCAGAAGTGAAACTTTTTTTTGGTATCCTTTTAAAGGCCAAACCTAGAGGAAGTACAGTAGACAACAGGTGCTGTAACTAATACATAAGGGATACTATACATTGTATAAGTACTAAAGTGAAATTTGTATTTAGTTAATTAAACAGGCAGTTACCTGTAAACCATGCTTCTTCTCCTGGAGACACCAGTTATATAAGATGAAATTAAAATGTATGGTGTGCTAAGGATGATACTCAGGCCTAAAGACAAATGTGTGTGTACAGTAAACCCCCGCTTATCGCCGTGTTGTAATGTGGTAAAAAAAAGGCCTAAAAATGCCTATTTTTATAGTATAAACCCTGAATATGCCCCCAAATATACTTCCAAAACACTTTAATTACATGTTAAACTCAGCTTAATACATTACCCTTAAAGAAAATGTAAAGGTAAACCTGTATAAATACTGTACAGTGTACACTGAACTCCCGCAGTGCTAGAATGTAAAATACCGATATTACCCCTATATAGACTGTACGGTAATTCATGCAAGCGCGTTTTCTTTGGTACGTGCTGTCATTTTCTTTGGTATAAGCAGGGTACATACAGTAAGAAGTTCATTTAATTTACCGTAATAAAAATACAGGGCTTTAACAAGAACAAAACGAAAAACACGAGAACACCCGAGATGCTCCAGTGGGGAAAGTCTGGATTGCAGCTGCGTCACAGGGCAGCAGCCAATCAGCAGCAAGGAGAATTAAATAGCGTTCTCAGATTGCCTACTTTCAAACCTCTCGCCTCTGTGTACAGCAGCCTTTCACCATCCCAAAATGCACTTTCTTTGTGTTCTTTGGACAGTATCAAAAAGTTTGTAGTTATATTTTTTATGGAAATGTAGCTGAATTGCTTAGCAACCCAGCATGACGATGAGGGGGCGTGGTGAACCAGGCCCGGACGTCACAAAAGCAAATAAATGCGGAGGATATCTGCAGTTTCCACGTTAGTGCAGGGTTTCTGCGAAAAACTATTAGCTCGGATCTCAGAAAAAAATCAGTGATGGACTGAAAACGAGACAGCTGATCCATGATAAAGTGGGGGTTTACTGTACTCTTAGTACAACTAAATGCATTACATTGGCTAATACATTATTAACTATGTATTATTTTTAACTATGTTTTCATTGATGTGCATTTAAAATGTTTTGAAATATGACACGACTGTTATTTCACTTATTTTACTTTTATGAAATCTATAATTGTCAGAAGGGCGAGAGAAGGGGGAGATAAGGGGAGGACGCACTCAACTGCGTGATACTGGTTTTAATGAAAATATA
>JBBIGA010000032.1:0-20042 GCA_037576975.1 Alestes dentex | reverse complement strand
CTTGACTTGGACTCGAGCACAAAGACTTGAGACTTGACTTGGACTTGGGAAAAATGACTTGTGAACATCTCTGCTTAATCCTAACAGGGACTCACTCTAGGTAGGGCGAGTGTTTATTATTATACATAATTATTACAATAAACATATAAATCTGTTTATTTTATTTTAATATATATTATAACTAATAATATTGTTATTAATAATATTAATAAAAATATAGGTATATGAATGTTTAAATCTTCACATGTCTTCAAAAAGCACAAAAAAGTCCCTTTGACCTGACGTGCAGTAAGAGTGTGAACCTAGTATCAGCAGCGTTGTTTGTTCCTTTCCTGTCTACGATGCCGTATCAGGAGGATTTTTAATTAAACAAGAATGTCGATGCTTAGTTTTAACAATGCAGAACAACCCACAAAGACAACCCACATGTAAACACTTAATTACTACCCCCACAGGCAAATACACAAAATTACAAATTAGGCTGCAGGCTGGCGTTAAACAACGTCAAAAGAACGCCAATGTAATGCCTCAGTGAAGTCAATCAAGTGCAGCTACAAAACACAACAAAAACGAGCACATTCATATATTCAAGATTCAAACGTCCGTGTGGACGAGGCCTTACTGGTAAGACTTCTTGTCGGAATAGAAATCAAGTACAGGTAGAAGAGAGGATAATTGTAGTGAGTTCTGGTTGTTCAACTGGATTAAGGGAGGTCAGCCTCTCAACTACAGGTAAATTTTGAACAGTATCTGTGGTGGCTGTATCAAAAAGTCCATAAAATCATCACTACTATAATTTGCAGGTACCTGTGATTCTGTACCTCCCTGGTTCCTGGTTAGTTTAGAAATTGTACTGAACAGAATCCTGGGATTAATTTTGGTCAGTTCAAATGGGAGATGATGATAGAGCATGCCACGGTAAGTGCTCTGCTGTAGTCTCTAAGGCCCTCCTTCCAGGCAGAATGGAAAGATTTCAGCTTGGTTAATATTGTTTTAAAGCACATGCTTGATCATTTATACCAGTGAGCTTTTTCTGCAGCATAATCTAATGTGGATCAATGTGAGTTCTCTAAGCATTCAGTTAGGTTATCTAAGTCTGCTGGACCAGATGTAATGCTAAAAAAAGATGATAAATCTGGGAGGTTTTCAATAAAACTAAGATCTGTGGTAGATGTTCTTATGCGTCTGTCTGATTTTAAGCAGTCCCAGCTTCAGCTTTAGATCTAAGGTGTTAAATTAGTTGGATGTTTGAGAAAGGTTGAATCAATTACTAGAACACACTTTTTGACATTTTCAAAAAAACATCTGCTTAGTTCGAGGGACAGACACAATGTTGATTGAGTGTGACCTAGGTGACGACTCAAGGCAGTCTAGCAGACAGTCAGTTAAGCCAGTCTGTCTGCTGTCTGGTCTCAGCACTGGTTTGTCAGTTCTGACTATCTTAGCTGCACTGCTGGCAACCTAACAGGCTATGGGTTATGATGCAAAAAATGAGAGCAGTACTTTCCCACAAGGGGTGGATGCAGTCCTGAGCCAAGAGACCAGGCTTGCCCTTTTCTGCTCACTTTGACTTTATTTCTGGATAGAACTGCCAATTTTTTTATAAATTATCCAGTGCTATTACAGGAGGTTAATATCTGCTCATTTTCTTTTACTGTAGATGGTATTGCAAGAACTTGAACCGCAGTCAAGCAGAGCATTTACTTAAGACTGAGGTGCGTACAGGGCTATACCAGTCATTACAAATGTGACTAGGTTGAGAACCTGACACATTTCAATCTCACTTCAGTTTTATTGTGACATAATTAAAGCTTATTCTTTTAAATTCAGAATAAAGATGGAGGTTTTCTGGTGCGAGATTCTGGAAGATACACTGGAAAATACACTGTCTCTGTTTTCACCAAGGGCGGTGGGTGAGTTTGATATGCACAAATTCAGTACATTAATAGAAAGAAGAAACAAACGAAAGTACAGGAAGACAGATTCAACACAATGTTTTCAAGGGGAAATACTGTTTGATGACTATATAAAAATGCAGCATTCTAGAAAACTAATCAATTTTAAGCACAAGAGCCAGTAGAAATTTCTGACCTCCTTTTCAGAGAGAATGTTGGCTGTCGACACTACAACATATTAACCACCCAGCAAGGCCAGTTCTACTTGGCAGAGAAGCACTATTTCAGCAATATTCCAGACCTTATCAAATACCATCAGCACAACGCTGCAGGTAAAACCTCTGCTTTTTTGCATACAAAGCAGCGTTCTAGATTATTATTTTATCAACAGTTAAGTGATTTACTCTTGTTATATCCCCAGGATTGGTGAGCCGACTAAAATATGTTGTGTCAAATCGAGCTCAGAATGCCCCATCCACTGCTGGTTTGGGCTATGGTGAGTTCATATTTTTTTGATCTGGCTTGAGCATCATTGGCTTTAATCAGTTTCATAAATCAAGTGTCATAAATTGTACATCAGCATTCAGCTTATTGACAGTGAAAACCTTTTCTACTTTAGGTGTCTGGGAGATTGATCCTCGCCAGCTCACTTTTATCAGAGAGCTGGGTAATGGACAATTTGGGGTGGTCAAGTATGGAAAGTGGCAAGGTCGGCATGATGTAGCCATCAAAATGATCAAAGAGGGTTCTATGTCAGAGGATGATTTCATTGAAGAGGCTAAAGTCATGATGTAAGTGAATGTAATGAATTCATGATATGAGTCAATGTAAATATAGATTATGTATGAACACACTGTTGATTAATACCTTTGTTGTCTATAAAATTAGGAAACTGCGACATGAAAACCTAGTTCAGCTTTATGGTGTTTGCACAAAACAAAGACCTATTTACATAGTCACCGAATTTCTTTCCAATGGATGTCTACTGGCCTACCTACGAGAAAACTTGCCACATCCCTCTGCTGTTCAGCTCCTTGAGATGTGTAAAGATGTCAGCGAAGGAATGGCCTACTTAGAATCCCAACAGTACATCCACAGAGACCTTGTGTGTTCTACCACAAAATTAAACAATTTGGCAGTTAATTGTGAATTTGTATGATGGGATGTTTTTTATAATGAGAATGTTTTTTACAGGCAGCCAGGAATTGCTTAGTAGATTCAAATGGGACTGTTAAAGTGACAGATTTTGGCTTGTCAAGGTAAAAGTTTACTTACACATTTGCCATAAAAATGGCCCTAACAAAAATCATTACTTTTATTTTGGTAATTGTCTTTTATCCAGTGCCCTGATAAGAGTAATATTTCTCTTATTACAGGTATGTCCTTGATGATGAGTATACAAGCTCAGCTGGGTCAAAGTTCCCTGTACGCTGGTCACCTCCTGAAGTACTGCTTTACTGCAAGTTCAGCAGCAAGTCAGATATCTGGGCATTTGGTTAGTATCTGTCAAACGTACAGAATACCGGTGCTATTGCTGAAAGTTGCTAATTTATCACTAATTGTGTGGAATTATTTTACAATAAGACATTTTTGGCAGGTGTTTTAATGTGGGAAGTCTTCACCCTGGGTAGGATGCCATATGAACGTTTGAACAACACAGAGATAGTGGACAAGGTTGCTTCTGGATATAGGCTGTATCGTCCTCAGATGGCCAATGACAGAACTTACTTCATAATGACTAGCTGTTGGCATGAGGTACACATTGTGCTGCTGTTCTGAACTGATGGGCGGAGTCTGTTATAAGATTTCTTTGCCCTGTGAAAGTGAAGGAGATGTTAAGTAATAAAAGGCTTTTCTCTCTTTACAGAAAGCAGATGAGCGGCCTACATTCCAGGATCTTGTGATGATTTTTCAAGATTTGCTGGAGAATCTGTACTAGACCACAGGCTAAAACAACAGTCTAGCCTTATTGCTGGATAAAAGCAAATATCCAAGAGCCCTGTGTGTTTAGGATAGAGTGATGGCATTACCCTGAGCTGGCTGTAGAACTATTTTTAATACCATTAAAACAAAAGTGAGATAGCTGTATAACATTTATCATAGCTTGAATTATTTGAATGCTTATACTTCATTTGATACTTTCCCCTTGAGCTGCAATGCTTTATTTAATGCCTAAAATCACCCCTGATTTTCCAAAGTCCGCTTTCATATTTTAAAAATATTCTTCACATAAAGTACCATCTACATGTTCGAGATATTTTAAAATAAACTGAAAAATGTTTTGATAAATTTTATGCACCCACAGGCAGTGAGCCTGGGGTGTGGTATATTGCGGGGGTCCTGGGGCTTCTTTTAATGTAAAAAATTTTCAGTAAAGTCTTCTAAAAATATTCTTTAAATGTATATCTGAATGTTTTTGGAGAGACCCAACCTGTTAGCTTTTTATTTTTATTTTTTAGGAGTGTCAAATTAACATGTTAATTTTGATCAATTAATCACAGAAAAAAATTACGCATTAAAAAAATAATAATGATGATTAATTGCATTCCGTGGTGACTTTAACCCAGTCCGGTTCTGGCCACAGGTGCACTGTAAAATGAAGGAGGAGATGAGAATGTGCTGCTTGGCCCAGTAAATGGAAAGTTTATGTTTAAAAATGAACTGATGAAAGGGTTGACAGGAGTATCATTCTCTGCGATTTATGCAATAAGGAATTTTTGTACCTTCAGAGGGCATCAAGTCTAAACTATCACCTCTACGCAAAGCATTTAGAAGCTAAATGCTACAGGAGTTAGATGGACTTCGTTCTATCATTGTTCTGGCTGAAGCATGTTCTGACCACACGCCACTGAATTTGGTGTACACCAGATGGCTTGTATGTTAGTACACAAATGAGTGTGATTGCTGAAAGAGAGGCTAATGTGTACTGGTTAGGGGAAATAGAGGAGCCAGTGGGGAAAATAGGTGATGGGAAAACCTCGGGATACCTAAGGCAAGACAAAGGGCTGAGCAGAGAGGGAGCAGCACTATAAATGGAAAAAAAATGACTTCACAAATGGTACAGTATAGAGGGAGCAAAGATGCATGTGACTTTGTTAATTAGTGAAGTAGGTTTTTATTGTCATTTCTACCATGTACACACAGTACATAGTAAAAAATGAAACAACGTTCCTCCAGGACCATGGTGCATCACAAGAGCAGAACAGAACAGCACAGACCAAAAACACAAGTGCAAACAGGACAGAACACACGAGCAACAATACAACTAAACGAGACAAAACA
The DNA here is from genome assembly GCA_037576975.1 of Alestes dentex. NCBI lineage: Eukaryota > Metazoa > Chordata > Actinopteri > Characiformes > Alestidae > Alestes > Alestes dentex. The sequence goes on along the minus strand of JBBIGA010000032.1, from coordinate 14,865 downwards.
AGACACCGTTCAGTGCAATTGACAATAGCTACATTGAGGATAAATACAGTATTTTGACCGATACTGTATTCTAGCAGCAGAGATGTGCAAATATGCAGAACAGAGTTTACAGAGTTTACATGTGCAAAAAATGCAGAACATCAATAAATATGATTGTGCAATTTTAGAACAGTAATAAATATGATTGTGCAGTTTGTAGCAGCAACATGACAGAGAATGTTGAGTTTTATACATAATGTGTAATATAAAAAGAGTATTTTAACTGGTTATTAAAGTCTGAGTGGTCCAAGGGGGAAGGGTGAGGGAGGGGAGGGGGGTGATTGGTGGTGTTTGTGTTTTCATGCTTCAGTTCCGGTTGAGGAGTCTGATCGCCTGAAGGAAGAAACTGTTCCCCATTCTGGAGGCCTGTATGCTACGGAACCTTTTTCCATATGGGAGGAGGGGAAAGAGATTGTGTGAGGGGTGAGTTGGGTCGTCCACAATGCCGGTGGCTTAGTGGATGCAGTGTGTAATGTAAATGTCTGTGACAGAGGGGAGAGAGACCCCAATGATCTTCTCAGCTGTTCTCACAACCCTCTGTAGGGTCTTTGCATTTCCCATACCAGGCTGTGATGCATTTACAGAGAATGCTCTCTAAGGTCTCTCTGTAGAACATGGTGAGGATTGGGAGTGGAAGGTGTGCTCTCCTCAGTCTCCACAGGAAGTAGAGACGCTGCTGGGCCTTCTTGGTGATGGAGCTGGTGTTGAGGGTCCACGTGAGATTCTCCGTGATGTGAACACCAAGGAACTTGGTGCTCTGGACAGTCTCCATCGAGGAGCCGCCGATGCTCAGTGGGGAGTGATCACATTGCCCCCTTCAGAAGTCAGCAACCATCTCTTTTGTTTTCTCCTCGTTCAGGGAAAGGTTGTTGGCTCTGCACCTGTCCGCCAGCCGTTGCACCTCCTCTCTGTACGCTGCCTCATCGTTACCGCTGAGCAAACCCACCACAGTTGTGCCATCAGCAAACTTGATGATGTGGTTTGAGCTGTGCATTGCTGCACAGTCGTGGGTCAGCAGCGTGAACAGTAGAGGGCTGAGCACACAGCCCTGAGGGGGCCCTGTGTTCAGCATGGTGGTGCTGGAGATGTTGCTCCTGATCCTGACTGACTGAGGTCTCCCAGTCAGGAAGTCCTGGATGCAGTTGCAGAGGGAAGTGTTTAAGCCCAGCATTCTCAGCTTCCCAATCAGATTCTAAGGAATGATGGTGTTGAATGCTGAACTGATGTCTATGAACGGCATTCTAACGTAAGTGTCCTTTTTGTCCAGGGCCAAGTGAAGGGTGGTGGTGCATCATCTGTAGAGCGGTTCGGACGGTATGCAAACTGCAGGGGGCCCAGTGAAGGAGGCAGTTGTGACTTGATGACAAGCCTCTCAAAGCACTTCATGATGATGGGTCATTGAGGCAGGACACTGATGATTTCTTTGGCACGGGGATGATGGTGGTGGTTTTGAAGCACGTTGGGATGACAGTGGTGCTCAGAGAGATGTTGAAGATGTTTGTATGAACATCTGCCAGCTGTTCTGCACATCCTCTGAGCACACAACCAGCAATGTTGTCTGGTTCAGCAGCTTTCTGTGGGTTGACTCTGAGCAGAGTTTTTCTCACATCAGTCACACAGTCAGACAGAGCACCTGGTCATTGGGAGGTGGGGTGGACTTCCTCACTGCCTTGTTATTTTGAGCTTCAAACCATATGTAGAAGTTCTTCAGCACATCTGGAAGGGAGGCCTCACTATCACAGGCAGGTGGAGATGCCCTGTAGTTGGTGATGGCCTGGATGACCTGCCACCTGCGCCGTACATCCCCAGTGTCTTTGAAGTGCCTGTGGATTTTCTGGGCGTGGGCGCGCATTGCTGCTCTGATGGCCCTGGACAGGTTGGCCCTTGCTATTCTCAGGGCAGCCTTGTCACCTGATTAAAGGCAGTGTCTCAGGTTCTCAGCAGCATGCACATCTCTGCAGTCATCCATGGCCTCTGATTGGAGCGTGTGGTGATGTTTTTGGAGACTGTGATCTTCGTCTGCTTCTGAACGGGCTTGGCACATCTGACGAGCAGTCTGTAGGCTGGAATGCACATGATGGACACTTGATAGTTGAATCCAAGGTGGGGGTGGGGCTCAGCCCGGAACGTGCCAGAGATGTTTGTGTAAACACAGTCCAGCGTGTTCGCTCCCCTCGTCGGAAAGTCCACATGTTGGTAGAATTAGGGAAGAACTGACTTGAGGTTTGCATGGTTCAGGTCACCAGTGAACAGTCTGTCAGGGTATGAGTTTTGGAGCTGGCTGATGGCTCCGTACAGTTCTGGCAGCGCATTGTTAGTGTTAGCACTGGGCAGTACACCACGACTATGAGCACGGTGGTGAATTCCCGCAGTAAATAAAATGGCCTACATCTAACAGACATAAACTCCAGCAGCAGTGAGCAATAGCTCGGGATCAGCACAGTATTCATGTAACAATCCATGTTAATGTAGACACAAAGCCCCCCTCCTCTTGCTTTGTGGCTAAGATTAGCATCACGGTCGCTTCGGTACATTAGCATGTTGCTAATAGCTGTAACCATTTCTGGAACGCTGTTGTTGAGCCATGTCTCCATAAAAACATGAGCACAGCAGTCTCTGAACTCATGCTGGGTGGTTTGCTGGAGTTGGATATAGTCCAGTTTACTGTCCAGGGAGCGAACGTTAGCAAGGAAGATGGATGGGATTGCTGACTGGCTAGCTTTAGCTTTTAGCCTCGCATTGGACACCTGCTCGCTTGCCACGTTTCCGCTTCCTCGCGCACCGCTCGCGATGTCTCTTCCCCCGGCCATAGGCATCAGGCAACATTGTGGTCTGAGGGTCCAGTCCACATAGCAAGCTGAGATCTCCGAGTAGCAGCAGCAGCTTGTCTTTGAGGTAAGCTACACGCTCTTTTCCTATCTGGAGTATCTGGAGTCTGGTGGTCATAAACATGCATACCAGGTGTTCAGATGCACATGTTTGGTGAGTTTTCGGTGTGAAGTCTAGAAAAAACACACTTTTGCACCAACGTCTTGGACCCGGAGTGGCCGCTGCGACCTAGCGTGCCACCATCTTGAAATAGTTTAACAAGGGTTAGGGTCCATTAGTTGGAACAAAACAGCACCCATTGAGCGCCCATGCTACTGATAAATCATGATAAAAATCAACTGTACAACTGTAACGACAACTACCTCACAGGAGGTTACGGTGCCTGTGGAGGAGCCAAGTAAGCTGGCCAAACATTTAAGTCAGGCAATAGCACAAGAGAGTTCTCTGAAGCAGCATATGATTCAATTGGTCCCAGATGAGCTGTGGTCAAAGCATGAATCAGACGTGGGATTAGGAAATTCAGACACACCTGTCCAGTTTAGACTAATTAGACTAAACCAGATGCAGAAATCGCATTGAAAAAAACAACATGTCTATTTGGAGCTGCTGTATTATTAGAAATGTCTAGCCCATGATGTACTCCCATACTACTGGTTCAAAAGTAAGATCAAGTGGAGGCTTGTACATGACCTTAGAGCTGTAAATGAAGCAGGTGAAAATTGGCAAGCAGAGGTCCCCAATCTTCACAATTTGCTCTCTCCTAATGCTAAGAATTTTTAAGGAAGATCTATGCTCTGCATTCTTTAGCATTCCACATGCAGACAAATACAGGTACTAAGACATGATTTGGAAGAGCTAGATCTGGTAAGCACCATGCTACAATATGTGAATGATTTGATAATTTGCTCTCCAACATTAGAACAGTGCCAAAAGTCATAACTATTAAAAGAAGCCCACAATTTGCAATATCAATTTCTACTTACAGGCCCCACAGTGGCACAGTGGGTAGCACTGTTGCCTCACATCTCCAGGGCTGGGGGTTCGAACCTGGGCCCTGGCCTTGTGTGTGTGGAGTTACTTGTGTGTCTGGTTTCTTCTTCCAGTTGAGAAAGTTTTTCAGCTCACTCACTAGGTAGCTGTATTTTGTAAAGACAACTTGGTGGTATAAAGCGCTATATAAATAAAATTGAATTGAATGTACAGGAATGTCATTTCTGCCATTAAACATGTTGGGAATGTTCATATATCTTCATGCATTCATAAATCTGTACATTTTTAAATTACCCATACCTGCTTCAGTAGAAGTATGACAGTGACAATAACAGTGAGCTAAGCAATGGAAGCTGGTATAGCACATACTACAGCTCATTTCATATGCAGCAGACTATCAAAAAAATGTATACTGGAAATAGAGGGGGCTGTGCTTTAGAGGAGCTTTATGTCTAACAGCCCTAGTCTTAGGCCAGAAACTCAGATCATGGACAGGTGCTACAGAATACACACTCTCACAGTGTGATCTTTGAAATACACCAACTGTCCCACTCCCAACTCATGCCGTTCTTTTCTTTGCAAGGCAGCTGCCTGTAGCCGATACCGGGCAGCCTGGAAAACCACCTCTAGGCATTTCTGATGTCCCTGAATCCAATTACACACTATCCTCTGGTTCCTGTACTCAGGACTCACCAGTTGACTCATGAATTACCATTGTAAACATTGTAAAAAACATGCTGCTTACCATCCCTGGAGGGCTCCAGGGGGGCTCCTGGAGGGCTCCAGATGGGCGAAATCCACAGCAAATATCTGATTTGGCGAGGAAGCCAGCAAGTGAGTCATCAGGGCATGGAATTTAGGTTGAGAGTGCACCGCTCACAGTTCTGGCACCACTGTCTAATATCTTCTGCTATTTTCGGCTAATAGCGTTCAGATCCCCTCAGGCACCCAGGTAACCAAAGTTGGTGGATTACTTCACCACTATCAGGCCAGAAAATCATGCAATATAGCAGGCCATTTACTACCACAATCTTATCCCACTGCCTTAGCAATTTTCCCAAAACTTCTCGGTCATGGTCCATGTCATTGCCAGAAATTCCAACTTAATTCTTTTTTACAGGGCTGGCGCTACAGCCAGTGTAGGCATTTGGTCAAACCTCAATGTCCGGTTCTTGTGACAATACTCCTCCTAGACCCATATAGTTCGCATCAACCTTGAGAATAAACGCAGGAGTAAATTTAGCAAAGGCCAATGTGCCACATTCTCCCTCCCATGTTTCCCGAGTGAGGGCAGGCAGGCAGACATCATCATCTAATAATTTTGTTTATATTCAAAACAAAACAAAAGGCACAAGGGTCAGAACCAACACACAAAAACTCTAAACCAAAAGGAGACTGGAGAACACGCATGAACCAGCATAGTATGACGGTGGACCGACAACCCAGGTCCACCATGAATGAACTTAAATCCTAAACACAAAACCCCAAAACTCAATCAAAACTCAAGTATTATTTCTCCTGAGCACACCGGCAGCCGAAACACATAATAAACGAACTCAAACCCAGTGTGCTCAGGAATCCCGCAACAAAAAGACCCGGGAAGCCTCTAGCAACCGCCAACAGTCACAGTACCACGACATGTAGGTGCATGTATTAGTCTAATCCTGAAAACTCCTTTCACAGGGGTCAGTCCAGGCTCCATCCAGCTGCAGCCCTCAGCCCTTCCTTTTTTTAGCCCCTGCCAGCTCAGCTACAAGGTGATGTAATGGGGCTGACAGTTTTGAGAAACCCTCAACAAACCATTTATAATACTGGCAAAATCTAAGACATTTGTAAGGCGTGGCCAGTTTGCCATTTTTCCAGGATCAATAGAAACTCCATCACAAGAGATAAGATGACCCAAATCCTGGACTTCCTTCCTGAAAAAACAACATTTCTCCAGTTTTAACTTCAGGTTCTTTTTCTGGAGGTGACTTAACACCAGGTCTAAATGGCTTACATGCTTGTCCACACTGGAAGAAAACACACTGATGTCATCAAGATACAGCAGAAGTGACTGAACGTTGAGCCCCAAACATTCTCGCCATCAAACATTAGGAGGTGCTGGGAGCATTGTACAATCCAAAGGGCATACGAATTAATTTGAATAATCTGAAGGGTGGATGGTCTTGCTCAGTTACTGGCACCTGATTGTAGCAACTAGCTAAATTCAGTGTGGAAAACCACTGGGCCCTAAACAAAGCATCTAAGGCCTATGTAGCCTGTGTAAGGTATCTCCAGTCAATTTGCAGCACGAAGCTGCAACTAGTGACAGTGCTAGAGATTACCCTGAAAATGTTGCAAAAAGGAACTCTACACCATAGTGGACACCATATAGACAATTAACCAATAGACAATAGACAATTAATGTCTACTCCTCCTACGCAGACAGCTATCTTCAGACACTGTCCAACAAGTGATGCTAAAGCAGGGCTTCCTGGACTCTGGTTTGGAGAGCTAATAGAGTCCCCTCCCAACGCTTGGCTCTGCACATTGGAGGGTGTTAGTTTCTCATCAGCTGGGAAGCAAAGTTGGAGCCAAACCCTCCCTATGGCCAAGGAATCTAATTTTGTACTAAGGCAAAACGTTCATTGTCAAAATCTCTAGCATAGTGGCCAGGTTGCTAACACCACCTACAAATAACAAAGTTAGAACAACCAGGCCGAGTAGGGTGCACCTACACCAAGTGATTCACATTAGTAGTTTATTGTTATAACTGATTAATTCATTCCAGTTGCTTTCACAACAATGCTCTCAGCTCTGCTTGATAAGTTATTCGTTGATCTAGCGGATGCATAGGACACCTTTTGCTGCACCCTGGAGCACTGCACAGCACAAAGGGAGGGAACTGAAGAACTTCTGCCTCTAGTAAAGTCACTGGGCCTACCTCATGCTCCCACCAGATTGCTGCAATTCTCACCTCCAGCATGGACAGTCCTGGAGTATGACTGACCAACCGCTTCAACTCTCTTCAAAGATCTGAGTCAATAACATTTTCTGCAAACTGGTCATGCAACAGAACATCAGCTTGTGGCACTGGATCAGGAGAAGCTTGCTTAACTTTATCTATTAAAGACAAAAGGGTTTATTCTTGCAAGGACTCTTCCTCTAACTACTTTCTAAAGAAAAAGAACTCATAAAATTTTGAACAACCATAGAGCTCCTTAATAATAGATAACATTTTCTGTGGGTCTTCCCTCTCTGTTCTAGTTCTATACCTTATTTCCTTCTTAGATTCTCCATCTAAATGATCAAACATAAAAAGCTTCATCCAGTGGACCTAAATGTCTTGTCCAAACACACGCCTCCACCTCATTGACCCATTCTTTAATACCAATACCAGATCTACCCCCTGAACACAGGACACTTCCTCTCCCTAGGGAGATACAATTCAGTCATTCAGAGGAATGAGGGTTAAAAGAACTGGGATTCACATGATTGGAGGGCCCCAACATGGAGGTCCTTGGACCCTTATTGCCTGCTCCTGTTGCAGCTGTTATTTGTCCACTTGCAGCTGGTGTACAAGTTCCAGCAGTTCTTGCAGCTCAAACAGGAGTGTACAGTTAATTTAAAAGAAAAAGATGAATGCTGCAGCCCTCCAGTAGAGTCTTCTGGTCCTGCGACGTGCCAACTGCTGCTTTGCCTCCAATACCCACTACACAGCTAACTAATAAAAAAAACAGTCACTGTCTTAAAAGTCTACCAACTATGCCACTTTGTGACTTTTTGGGTAGGTATTGGTACGATGGTAGTTTTAAGGAAGGCTCTAAAGTGCTTGACAACACCACATAGGGACTTTCACCTCAGGATATATTGTTTAGTTAATGCCAATATCTTATACTGAGACAAGAGGGCTCCACACCAGCTGTAGATTTCAGTAAAGACAGAGTCATTTCCGTGCAGCTCAAACTTTCATTAATAAATCTCAACCTTTAAAAAAGGTAATTCCCAGACAGCTGATTAAATGGACACATCGCACAAAATCTGAAATTATTCATAAGACAACTCAGTCAGTAAATGGACACAGGCATTACTAGCACGAGTAGAAGGGTTAAGAGGCTGCCTCCAGAAATCATTATAAGTTAACAAAACAATAAAGGGAATTGAAACAGCCACCAGGGGGAATTACCTATCTTGGTTGAAGGAAGGAAAACCATTAATACATCACATGTGCTCATTGCACAAATGCCTATCCTAAAGACATACAACAGCTAAATATGTCAATCTTTGTTAAAACAATAAAACCCACAAAGATATGTCACTCAAAGTTAAGATTAAACTATGTTAATAATAAAATGAGGACAAAGCAGCAGTGGCAAATCTATGCATCAAATACATCAAATAACCCTTTGACATATTTGACATGGTTTGCATTACTATGTTAAAACTAAAATATAAACACTTTAGAAATGTGCGGTATACGGTGTCTTACAGTGCCTTGCAGAAGTATTCACACCCCTTATTCCCTTACAACCTGGAATTTAAAAGGAATTTTGGGGGGGTTGTATCTTTTCATTTACACAACACAGCGACCACTTTGCCGATGCAAATTATTTTTTTAAATGTGAATCAAACAAGAAATAAGACAAAGAAAACCTGAGCGTGCATAACTATTCACTCCCTCCCAGAATAAGTACTTTGTACAACTACCTTTTGCAGCAATTGCAGTGACAAATCTCTTTGCGTATCTCCACAAGCTTGGCACATCTAGACACTGGTATTTTTTGCCCATTCTTCATGGCAAAACTACTCCAGCAGTTTTTCTTTCAAGTTGGATGAATGTTGTTTGTGTACAGCAATCTTTAAATCATCCCAGGGATTCTCAATTGGATTGATGTCTGAACTTTTGCCAGTGCAGGACATTTACCTGTTTCTGGTAAACACAAGTGTTGCTTTAGCAGTGTGTTTAGGGTCGTTGGTCCTCTGGAAGGTGAACCTCTGTCCCAGTCTCAAATCTCTGGAAGACTCAAATAGATTTCCCTCAAGAATGTCTCTCTACTTTGCGCCATTCATCTTTCCTTCAGTTCTGACCATTAACCAGTCCCTGTCAATGAGAAGCATCCCCACCGCTGCCCCTACGATGCTTCACTGTGGGGATGGTATTCTCAGCATGATGAGAGGTGTTAGGTTTGTGCCAGAAATAGTGTTGTCCTTGATGGCCATAACGTTCTATTTTAGTCTCATCTGACCACAGCACCTTCTTCCAAATGTTTGGGGAGTCTCCAATACACCTTCTGGCAAATTTTAAACGGTCTGCCTTATTTTCTTGGCCATTCTTCCATGAAGTCCAGCTCTGTGCAGTGCTTGATGGTAGCCCTGACTTAGTGGTGTTGCACTGGTGTTGACTCTGGGGGCTATCAGAACAAGTGTATATATAATGAGATCATTTGACACTAACAGGTGGATATTATTTAACTAATTAAGTGGCATTTGAAGGTAGTGGTTGGGGCTTCAAAGCAAAGGGGGTGAAAACATATGCATGCACTTAAAATCAAATTGAAAATCCAGGCTGTAAGGTAACAAAATAGAGAGAATGCCAAGGGGGGTGAATACTTTTAAGGCACTGTATATTGTTTTTTCTCAGCACAACCCAGACAATATGATGAATTCATTTGTATTTTATTTTAACCAAATATATAAACCATAACTAGGCAAAAACAAACTTTTTCTTCAACCAGATGTATTTTTTAAAGAAGATAAATCTTTATTCGTCCCACAAGCAGGAAATTTGCTTCGTCACAACAGAAAGTGGACAGTACAAAGTTTAGAGCATCAAAAATTAAGAACACAATAGAATAGAATGCTATAACAGTACAGTATAAAATGTACACTGTTCAATCTAGAAATATAAATATGGACATCTGTATGTGTGTGTATTTGTGTGTATTTTCAGTGTTCTTATATTTACTTATATATCCACTCTGTGTATATATATATATACACATACACACACACACAGTGTGGATATATAAGTAAATATAAGAAAATACACACAAATACACACACATACAGGTACACAATGGAGTGACAGGCATTGACAATAACAGTGGAAATACACCAGAAAAATTGCACTCAAGTAATATTTCACATAAGAGAAACTACCATGGTGTACTGGATGTGTGTGTTTGCTTGTCTGTGCGTGTGTGGTCATGTGCAAAGTCTTTGTTGTGGGGTCTGAGAGCAGTTGGAAGGAAAGACCAGCAGTTGGAAGGAATCTCTACGTCCCACACTGTGGGTGCCGCAGCCTGCCACTGAAGGAGCAGCTCAGTGCTGTCATAGTCTCCTGCATGCGGTGGGAGATGTTATCCAACAGGGATGACAGCTTGGCCACCATTCTCCTGTCACTCACAACCTCCACTGGGTTCAGAGGGCATCCTAGAACAGATCTGGCCCTCCGGATCAGCCTGTTCAGTCTTTTTCTGTCCCCAGCAGAGATGCTGCTGCCCCAGCAGACCACACCGTAAAAGATGGCTGATGCCACCACAGAGTCATAAAAGGTCCTCAAGAGTGACCCCTGCACTCTGCCCTTTTTTGTAGAGAGCATTTGAGTTGTGAGTCCAGTCTAATTCATTGTTCAGATGAACACCAAGGTACTTGTAGCTCTCCACAGCCTCAATGTCCAGACCCTTGATGTTCAGTGGTTGCAATGTAGGATGTTTGTGCCTGCGGAAGTCTACCACCAGCTCCTTGGTTTTTCCAGTGTTGACCTAGAGGTAGTTCTGCTGGCACCAGTCCACAAAGTCCCGGGTCAGTTCTCTGTACTCCTTGACATCCCCATCAGTGATGAGGCCAACTATTGCAGAGTCATCAGAGAACTTCTGCAGGAAGCAGTGGATGGAGTTGTGAGAGAAGTCTGCAGTGTAGATAGTGAAGAGGAACAGTGCCAGAACCGTTTTTGCTGTGTGACGACCATTTAAGAAAGCTGCTCCTCTGGCATGAATCCAGTGTTAACAAGGGTAAAGCGGACACTGGCACCACCTGATGAAAACGTGCACTGAAACACCAACAGACACAAAATAAACCACAAAAGGCAAACTGTGAATGTAATATTAAACATACAGGTTGCTCATAAATATGACTTAATTGGATAAGACACACATTAACAATTGAGGCCTTGAGAGGAAAAGTGAACCAAGTCCACTTTTTTGGGGTATCAAATTTTTCAATGTCAGTACCATCTCAGCACTGTATATTTTGCAGGGAATAATGAACCAAGTCCATATGCAACTCTGGAATATTTGCTAGATGGCAGTGATGTTCTTCCTCGCAACTGATTTGCCATGCAACTTAGATTTTCACTGGCTGATTTCTCAAAACAATAGAAACTGGACTCAGTCCACTCTTCCCCTAAAGGCCTCAGTTGTTCGCAGCTCTTATACAGGGTTGAGTTACCTCAATGCAGCTCTGTTAGCAATCCAGTTACTCTATTTGGAACCAGTCATTCCAAACCCTTTAGCACCTAGTCATCCAGTGTGCTATGGAGCATTCACCAAATGTAGGGAAACAATTAATTACTCTCAACCAGAAATTAACAGCTACAGTGATGCAAACAGAAGCTAACACAAATCACATACCTCTCCAAAAACAGAAACCATCCTACCAGGCAAAGTCCCTATTTAGGAAGAATCTTTACCTCTAATGGACCTGCTACTCAGGAGGCATGACTAATCAAAAAGGAACCATGGATCGATCCAAATATCGATAATGTCGTTACCGACGTTGGTATTGATATTTTTTGATTACCGGTGTAATGAGATCGATACTTTAGTACCAATGCTCTGAAGTGCCTCTCCAGTCACAGCACAGAGCAGCACACTCTGCGCCCCCCTCTTGTGTTTTGATGTTGTACTGTCACGTTACTCAGCACTCGCGCACACACGGAGCAAAGGAGTGGCACAGAGGAGGAGGTGCGCCGTGTGTTGAGCTGTCTAATTTGTAAAAAGGCTGTGAGATACAGTGGAAACACTACAAATGTATATAAGCATATGAAAAATCTTGTGCTGGGCATGTTAACGCGTTATCGCGTTAACGCATTATTTACTTAACACCTACAATTAATTTATCACACGTTAACGCAGGTTATTTAAAAATCCTTTTATTTTGAAAGTTCGGTGCTATTTTGTGTTTGTGGGTGCGCGCAGTAGGCAGCGCTATACGTCTTGGCTGGTTTTCGCGGGGGTCAGGCATCCCATTACTTTTGTCCATGTTATACACCAATGATCTTTTCTGCTGCCTGTACAGTCCGCTGCAGTGTGTTCCTTTCCAGTTTAATGGCTGCTCCATACCAGATTGTGATGGAGGAGCACAAGACAGACTCAATGACTGCAGCGTAGAACTGGATCAGCAGCTCCTGTGGAAGACTGTACTTCCCCAGTTGTTGTGTGATATTGTGGGGCAGTTAATATGCTGTCTATATTTAGGACGTTCGTGGTTTAGTTTCACTCTGTTAAAATCCCCATGGACAATAAGAAGGGAATTGGGAAATTTTCTTTCCAGGGTGGCAGTCTGATCTGAGGAAGGATGTAAAACTCCGACCAGGATGAAGGATATTCTGTCCTTAATGTGCGTGTCCATACACTAATCAACGGATAGCGAACAAGCTTCAGAGAAAGTCAGAGGCTGGAGTAAAGCTGAATGATCTTTACTGTTGTCTTCTTCCTCGTGAACAATTTACTGTAAAACTGAAATACAGAAGAATATACCACCAATCACTAATTACTATTTAGAAACATATCAAATGTCTTTCATAAAGAGCTATGTAGTAATAGAATCAATTGTACATGTAAATTCACTCACAAGCGATTCTTTCTAAAGACACGAAGAGCGGAAGGAAAGATACAATGCAGACGACACCAGAGGATCTCATGGCACACAAAAACAAACTTCTCTATCAGGCTCCTAATTATGACTCAACAGTACCATGTGACTAAATCAACTCATCAGCACAATGACTGGAGCCAACCAAAAATACTGGATTACGCCAGTAGGGGGAAGAAAAGTACCATAAATAAAGCAACAAATAAAGCATGCTTTCACATAACATGACAAAGGAAGAAAACTCCCGCGGTGAATAAAACGGTTTGCAGTTAATGAGAAAAGTTTCCAGGTTTGGGCTGCAAAATTTCTGTAACCCTGTGACAATCAGTACACCAACCTTCGTTAATGTAGAAACATATACCCTCTCCCTTTAATTTCCCCGAGAGCTCCGTTACGCGGTCCGCGCGATGGAGGTGGAAGCCCGGCAGGTTTAAGGCAGCATCCGGGGTGCGTTCACTGAGCCAAGTTTCAGTGAAGCAAAGGGCAGCAGAACGTACAAAGTCCACTTTGTCTGGAAGGGAGCGGAGTTTCACCTGGTGAAACTCCGCTCCGCGCAGTGCGGAATCCCCGCTGACGTAGTTTCACCAGCGCGCCAGCCTGCGTCCATCAGTGCCTCTACGCCAAGCCCCACAGAGAGCCACTGCTCCTCCGACCAAAATCTCCAAAAAACTTTCCGGCTTTATGAAAAAAGGATAAAAACTATTTTGAGACGACTGCCTGGTGTTTAGCAGTTGATCTCTTGAAAAAGTAATGTGGTCTGAGTGACCAAACGCGCAGAAAGTAAACAAAAACAAGGAAAGTACGAGAGAGCCAGTACCAAGGCTGCCATCCGTGGTGCCATCTTGAAAGATTCATTTAGCAGTACTTTAAAAATAACGGTGCACAATACACTACTTTTTAATGATAATTTGGTGTATAATTATGCGATTAATCGCGATTAAAAATTTTAAGCATTGCCCAGCATTAGAAAAATTGTAAGAAAGAAAACACTGAGCTACAGAAACGGAGAGAGGAGAGCAATCCCTGACCCCCAACCAGGGGCGTCAGAAGCATTTTTAATGTGAGCGGGACGTGTTGAGGTTCACCGCAGAGTTGTGCTGCTCACGGTACATTCAGAAGAAGACAAGGAGAAGGTTTTCTTCTTTAGTCATTTGGCGACTTATTTATTGGAAGAACAAAACAATGTGGCTGCTCGCCATAACAGTTGGGCTCGCACTGGGGAATACCGTAGAAATTGCACACACAGAACACTTGGCTACGACAAGTCAATTTGGTCAAAATGCACAATGCATATTCATACACATATTCATTCTGTGTGTTCTTGCGCCCTCTTGTGATACGAACAGAAAATAACCTTTTTACAGATCATTGACAACTGAGGACACATATTTCTCATACATCTTAACACCCCCACTTGTACTCAGGTTTGGAAATGAATAACAACAAACAAACAAAAATAGAATAAATGTGGACCCTTGGCATACACATTATTCCCCAAAAAGAAGACCTGCAAACTTCTTCAGTTTAAATTTATTGACAGGTTTCGTCATCACATCAGCGACCATCTCATCAGTAGAACAATATGTCAAAATCACCTTTCCCTCATTTACAGTAGACCTAATAAAGTGATACTTTATGTCTATGTGTTTACATCGCTTTCTTATTACAGGGTTTCTGGCGAGAGCAATTGTTCCCTGATTGTCTTCATGTATGATCGTTTGTGTGTACTTGTAGCTATCCATATTCCCTAGTAATTCTTCTAGGTAAAGGCATTCTTGAATAGTAGAAGCAAGTGCCATATATTCTGCCTCGCATGTGGAGAGTGCAACGGTAGGTTGTTTCCTAGTCTTCCAGGAGACGAGTGCACTGTTTTCACTAAGACTCACACAGTATCCTGTGGTACTGCGGCGATCACTGGTATCAGCATCGCTGTAGGCTTGTATACCTAGGTTCTCAGTGGTGTTTCTCCTAAAAGTTAACCCTCTATCTGCTGTACCTTTGAGATATCGCAGGACATGCTTCACAGTGACCCATTGCTCCTCTGTAGGCTCAGCTAGGTATTGTGACAGCCTGCTTACCACAAAACTTAAATCAGGCCTAGTGCAGGTTGTCAGGTATATCAGACTGCCCACGGCTTCTCTGTACATCCTG